>JABASD010005379.1:0-12570 GCA_019776165.1 Pogonognathellus flavescens | reverse complement strand
TTCTGCCAGTTTTTGCCAGTTTCCGACGGGAAAAACCCTGTTATAACAGGGTTTATGACGGGGTGGTGGTAAAAACTCACTTTTGGTGGCATAAAGCCAACCCTGGAGTACATCTACCTGAATAGTTGTATTAATTGGATAAACGTCATTGTTGACAACGATGAAACCCTTATTGCCTCGACAGAAAGCGATTTGGTTGTTGTCGTTGCTCCAAAAGTTAGTCATTTCAGTCCCTTTAATAATAAATATATTTATTTGAAGCTAAATATAGAACTAACGATTCTGAGTAAATCTCATTTACATTTCATGCAATTTTAATGCAAATTATTAAACTTTCATTACCTTGTACTTCATTTCTAAAAGCTACCATGTTGTAGATCTGTCTCCATCTATGCTCACTGCAATTCAAAATAGTATTTGAAAATATTTTGACGAGTATTTTTTTTGTATTTGATTTTCACAGTTTATACATTCAAATATTAGGTACTCTATTTTATATTTATTGTAAACATTTACCATATCCATCCTCCACCACAAGTCATGTTGGGATATACCGGTACGGGGTTGGTGTTTCCGTTTGTGTTAGGTGGTCCGATCTATTATAAATAATAATATTTTGTACTTGTAGTGAATGAAGTAATTGGATCCATTTAAAAACATTCGTAAATTATGTACTATAATAATTTTTACTGGTATTAATTTATATACCCAATCGTTAATATCTTTTCCATCTTCGTTAAAGTTCTGTTCCCAGAAATAAGACGACATAACTCTTGTAACTCCGTAAGGATGAGCCAACATGAATGCAGTGGCCATTTTATACATCCTGGAGAGACGGAAGGTGATAATATCCCGTCCTCCTGCACCGTGACCTCTCTGATTGTCGTGGTTGTCAATAAACACCAAAGCATTTCCAGGAGGATACAGTCCCCATCCTTCTGTACCTTCACCTGGACCTAAAAAAACATAAAAATTTAAAAATGTACATTACAATACAATAAAAGTAAAACTTCATATTGATAATACACAGAGAAATTAAATGTAAGTGGTAAGGGATTGTACCCCAATTAATGAGCCATTTCATTTGATCGTATCCTCTAAATACCCTTCCGAGAGAGAGTCCGTATTTAAATTCCGTAACACGGCCATTTCCAAAATACTGTGTACCGTTAATTGGCTCATCTCCTGAAAAAATATTTTATATACGTCTTATATAGATTTAGAATTTGTTTATTGCTTACAAATAGTCTGTGTGCATGTTTTATATAGTAAAATATTTAATTGACCGAGTGGGTAAGATATTATAGCATTGATTATTGTTATTATTAGTATTATGTTAATTGCATACCTAAGTCAATAACTTCTTGATAAATGAATGGTCTAGCTCCAGCTGGAAATTCATGTTCTGTGGACAAGTTACGAAGTTCGCTGAGAATTAGGATCATGTCTTCTGGCCACATGTGTTTCGACGCATCAATTCTGTAAAACCATCAATTAAGATAATTGTATCTGTAATTTCTGTAGAAATGGTTTCAAAACCTATATTTGTCATTAAATAGAGTGATCCACAAAATAAAGCTGATTTCTTACCTGAAACCGGCTACTCCATAACTGATGAGTGTGTTGAGAAAATCAATGATCTTCCCTCGTACATACGGATTCCCTTGATTTAAATCTCGAAGACCTTCCAGTTCGCAATTTCTTACCTGTGTACACAAAGTTTTTCAACCATCATCTCTTTTGCATTTTATTTTTTCAAAAAATCGTATTGTAAATAATAAATATTCGTACAGTTGCAGTTACACTTACTTCAATGGGATTACAGTAATCTTTAATTATTCCCGAGGGTTCTGGACACGAAGATCCATCATTGAAATCTAGGTAGGAGTAAGGAACGCAATCATATTCCTTTCCAGTACTGTTAAAATAACATCCTCCAGTTCCTATTCCAGCACCAATATTTCCAGTCATGTGGTTAATTACTGCATCAACGTAGATTCTCACTCCAACTGTGTTGCAACGGTCTACCTAAACATTTTTAATTATTTCCATTAAGCCAGAACTTTTAAAATATGAAACAAATTGTTATAGATAATAATGATATTAATATGATTATATGATATTCAAATAGGTTTTTGAAACAACATCATACCATGGATCGAAACTCTTGTTCGGTGCCAGAGCGTGTTGTATTTAAATTGTAGGACACGGGTTGATATCTTTCCCACCACGGTCTGAAAGGGCTTGAAATAAAAGCGTTTTCATTAACGGGAGAAGTCTGAACACCGGCGTAGCCATAAGGTCCTAGGAATCTTTCGCATTCTTCGGCAATGTCGTTCCACCGCCATTCAAATAAATGAACAATTGTTGTTCGTCCTTCAGAAAAGTTGGGATCCCACTGGGCAAGAGATCCCGCAGCCAAAAGGAAAACTTTGGAGATCAGCAAAATAAATTTCACCATTTTAGCGGTTGCTTGTCACTTTGCATGAATAAAAAGTTACCTATGAGAGAATGACAAGTGAACGACTGTAACAAAATAAGTTTTCAGCCAGGTTTATAAAAGATTCATCGATCGGCCTTATCAGTGACGTAGATAGAACAGCAATTAACACCTTTCACCTTTTCCATGTCCATTGTCAAGTTGCACTCACATTATAACGCTTTTTTGCAAACGTCATTATATTCCTTGAACTTGAACACGCAACAAACAATTCACCGTGGCAAGCAAAGTGATGAGCTGAAATAACACATACATAACCCAATTTGTATAAAAGCAAGTTTCAATGAAACATTAATGACATAGGGGACAAAAAATCAATAAAGTGAAGTGAAGGTCTTATTGTAACATTTTACATGACATTGACATTAACAGGTTCATCAGAATTGAAACATAATTTGCTGCCATATAATATGTGATAGGTATGTTAAGATATGTTATTAACCCTATTAACCAGGTTTTTTCGTTTAGGATACTATACACAAATTATTAATAATCTCTAAGTATTTCTTTAACGCTTGATTATATTCTATGGTTTATTAAGGGTCGCCAAGGCCAATGCGCACTTTTCTGAGCTAATCGGTGATTTCTCTGGACTGAAAAGTCGGATTAAAAATCCGATTTATATCTTTAAGGCCAATGAAATGTTGTATCATAATGTGCTCTTAGTTTTTGGAAAAAAAGTCCACTTTTTTTTCAAAAACTAAGAGCACATTATGATACAACATTTCATTGGCCTTAAAGATATAAATCGGATTTTTAATCCGACTTTCCAGTCCAGGAAAATCATTGAATCATCAAAATTATTATTAATTTGTGTAGAAAACACACTAGTTATATACAGTGAGATTTACTTTGCCGCGCTAAAATCAAGGAGCTCTTGACTGGAAAATGTGCAACCCTCACTTCGCGTTAAATATGCAGTGGCAGCAGTTACAGCCGTTTTTATTATTCATTTCGTTTACAACATTGTTAAGTGCATGAGATAATTATGTAAACACATATTGCACTTGTATGAACGTAATACGTAATAAACTCATGGTATATCGATTATCAATATAAAAACACCTGCACCGTTTAGTGCAGACATCACGAGCACGCTATCTTTAATAGCTGTCTTGAAAATAAGAGGTGAGATATTTAATTTAATGATACAACAAACAATTATTTCACAGAATTATACCTTATATGGTGATGGTATAATTTAATTGCACTGACAAACTTGTCAGACTGTAGAACATTCAACATCCTGACGTATATTTCTATCGTTAGTTTATTACTTGCAGTAAACATTTAAGGGGTTTATACAGTGAGTTATACAGTCGTGAGATCGAATGTCTTAATTAATTGGATATAATATTAGAATAAAAATTTTGGTCAGAAAGATGTTTGTGTCCGAAGAAAAATTAAACTGCTGTAAACGAAACAGTACCGGAAAAAATGGTACATTGCCAAAGAGATAGGGTGTAATTAAGTATCGTAAGATACTTGTATGGAAATGGTTTTCTTTCTGTCTGTCTGTCTGTTCGCACAATAACTTAAGAACGGTTTGAGATATTGGACTCAAACTTAGTACACGTGTGGTAGTGGTCCATTGTAAGACTAAGTTCGAAGACGGGTTCAATCGATCAACTCGTCCATGACCTTTGACCTTTTAGACTAACTATAGTGTCAATACTGCCTGCACATCACACTGCGTTTTAATTGAAATATCATTTTGAATAAATAAATTTGATTTTGGCATGTGTTAGGAATACAAATGCTTTATTTGTAGTTTGTGAACTCCTAAATTCACCAAATCAAGCTTTTTAGCAGGCTTAGCCATTATTTATAACAATTCTGCCATGCCGCTTAGAATAATGTTGACGTCTTGTGAATTGCCGATTTTTTTATATTTTGAAACAAGCAATTTTTTTTAAA
This sequence comes from Pogonognathellus flavescens, assembly GCA_019776165.1. Classification (NCBI taxonomy): domain Eukaryota; kingdom Metazoa; phylum Arthropoda; class Collembola; order Entomobryomorpha; family Tomoceridae; genus Pogonognathellus; species Pogonognathellus flavescens. The sequence continues at coordinate 8,153 of JABASD010005379.1, read as the reverse complement.
TAATGCCGTTTTTGTAAGCGCATATGCATTGAAATATTGAAAAAATATTTACTCGACATTTGCTCATTATGATGACAATTAACACATTAAATAACAGAGTAGAATTTAATTCTCTATAGAAATACCATCAATTATAATTATTTTTATTTTTAATATTCCATTCACTTTGAATTTTTATTGTTTCGTAATATTAATTTCCTATTAATCTCCTTTCCTCCAATAATTCGCTTGTCGTCAATGTCAGTTTAAATACATTAAAAATTATACAAAAAAAGAATAGTTACATAATATGTAAGAATTATAATTACTGCCAGTAAAAATGAACTTAATTAATTTCTTTCTGCCAACTATTGAGTTGAATAGAAAAACATCTACATCACTCTTTAATTTATAAATCAGAAGAAAGAATTGAGCTGGTTGATCACCAATAAAAAATGATGATCAAGTGGATATTTTTCTCTTTAAGTGTGGCAATTGTATTTGGAGGCGATATGCAACTTCGTAAATGTACCCCAGGTTGACAAATTTAATGCTATTGAATACTATTTATGTTAAAAACATTTATGGAAAATACTGAGTGATGTCGCATTTCCTTTTAAAACAGGACGTAAAGGAATACCAGACAACGGAAATAACTTGGTTGTTGAGACTCTGCGGATTCAAGACTGCGATTCAGAACCGTGCAACTTTAATACTAATGGGCAGACTATAGTAGTAGAGTTTAAAGCAATTTATAGTAAGTAATGCTTTAAAGTCGCACACATTTTTTGCAAATTGGTTTTTAAAATCACGAGTCACGCCTTCAATCTATTTATTACAATGAATGATATTATTATTATGATCTTTAAGACTCAATAAAGTTTGAAGATAAATCACTAGGGTAAAAATTTGACTGATTTTGTATATTTTAAAAAATTTAACCTTAATTTAAGGTTTAACAATTCATCGTGATCGGGGCTTTTCTTTTTCTCGTCATGATTTGAATTTGATTGGAATAATCCTGCAGAAAATTTTAAAGTTCCAACATTAATATTTACAGATTTTACGTCTAAAATTGTGAGGTTTACCGCACTGAATGAAATACCAGGAATCGAGCCCATAACATACTTCGAAAATAAAGATACTTGTGAATTTGCGCCAGATTCGGTAGGATGTCAGGACGCAAAACCGGGAGCATTTTTTTACACAAAAAAACTATTTTTCATACCCCCAGTTCCTGTAAGAGTTCTAATTAAAATTATCGTCTTGTTATTTAAATATGTAAGATAATTTTTATAGTACAGAAAAGTGAATGTTGTATATTTTCTTTCAGTTTCAAGGAACATTAAGATTCATTATTCGGGATGATTTCTTCGTTTCACAATACTGTGGAGAACTAAATGTAATAGCGAAAAGCAAATATTATTTTATCAGGTAGTTTCCAAGGGAAGATAAGGTAGTATTTAGTACTATTGAAGAAAGTGAGCAGAAGTCCATAATATTATGCATGAATGATCCTAAGATTTTGTAATGTGTTAAGGAAGGGTGTGCCCACCTTCAAATTAAATCCGGTGACGAATTGTTGATTTGCACTCGGAATAAATTTCAGTTTCAGTCATTTGCTGGAAAAGTGTGCACCCTCCGTTAACTGCAAATGTAATTTATAAAATGTATTTTACAATGTTAAAACAAACAATTCTGTATTATTCTTTCCATGTGTGTTTATGTAACACAGAGAAATAAACATTTATACACATTCTGCGAAAAATTACCATTGCATGAACTTTTAAGGAGCTAATTGAGCGTTTTATTTGTTAATTTTAATTTGATGTACAGAAAATTCAATTAGAGCGTTTTAATTGAATTTTCTGTCAATATGATGAAAATAAAGACACGTGTTAATATTAAAGGAAAAAGGAATAAAACAATTTATTGATCTCAATACGTAAATTGGATAATTAAGGTTATTGTATCTTTGGAAATTATTTGGTTGAAAAAATAATTGAAAATGAAAATAAATACACTATTTCATAGTTAGGCCCTTGGCCCTTGACTAATACTACATTATCTATGCGCATGTGCCGTGATTTCATAGTGCCATAGCTATAGCCATAATTTTCTTTGTTTTGCAATGCTCATTAATTCGATATGAATTTAATTAATTGGCGAAATATAAAGTTCGACCTTCAATGCAAATATCTATTTGAATGTTCTGTTCCATTGTTTAAGGGTAGCGTAATGGCCTGCTAAAAGTAGTCAACTATTAAGTGTTCTAATATACTAAAACTAATTAGTGTTAGTCAGGCCCGTACCCAGGTAGGGTGCTATGTATGGGTGCTCAAACACCCCCGGATTATGCATTAGATATTTTTGGAAGTTTCAAAAAAACAAGCAAAAAGTATAAAATTGGGCTCCAAATGAAAAAAACTGTAAAATTTAATGTGTTTCTAGTTCATTTTAGTCTAAAATTTTGCCATATATTTTTATGCCTAGTAGCCTTTTTATCCTGAATACGTGCCTGGTACTAGTACTAAACTAAAAGCAAAGTGTGATTCGAAAGACTTGTGTTATTGTCAGTTTAAATACATTAAATATTATACAAACAAGAATAATTACATTTGTTAGAATTATAATCACTATTAGTACAAAAGAAAGTGATTAATTTTCGACCTGAAATGTTGTCAATAATTGAGTGGGAAGAAATTCATCTAGCTCAGTCTTTAATTTATAATTTAGAAGAAAGAAAGATTGAGCTGGTTGATCATCAATAAAAATGGTGATCAAATGGATATTTTTCTCTTTAAGTGTGGCACTTGTATTTGGAGGAGATATAAAACTTACTCCATGTTCCCCAGGTTCACAATTTTAATGCTATTGAATACTATTTATGTTAAAAACATTTATGGAAAATACTGAGTGATGTCGCATTTCCTTTTGAAACAGGACGTAAAGGAAGACCAGACCACGGAAATAATTTGATTCTTGAGACTTTGAGGATTCAAAACTGTGATGCACAACCTTGCGTCCACAAAACTGGGGACGCTATAATAGTCGAGATAAAAGCAATCTATAGTAAGTAATGCAAAGCTTTAAACTCGCATGCATATTTTTTGTAAATTGTTTTTGACTTAATGAGCGACCAAGGGCGTAACTACGTATGGGCTCACCGGGCTTGGGCTCCCCGAATTCCGGAAAAAAGGCGTTGTCAGACAAAATTTGCGGCCTTAAGCTCTAGAACAACTCATCGTGAATATTCTCGACAAGATTTGAATTTGATTGGAATAACGCTGTGATTTAGGTTTAACTTTACATTTGACATTAAAGTATGAACATTTCAACATTTGCTATATTTCCAGATTTTACGTCAAAAATTGTGAGGTTTACAGTCATGAGTGAAATACCTACTTTCGAGCCCATAACATACTTTGACAATAAAGATGCTTGTGAACTTTTGCCAGACGCGGCAGGATGTAAGGACGTCAAACCTGGAACAATTATTGAAGCAAAACATATTTTCATACCACCACTTCCTGTAAGAGTTATAAGTAAAATTATCATAATGTTATTTATTTATTTAAATTTGCTAAGCTGTTTTTATAGTAATACATATAATATTATTTCTGTTTTCATTTTTACTTTCAGTTTCAAGGAATAGTAAGATTCATTGTTCGAGATGATTTCTTCGTTTCGCATTTCTGTGGAGAACTAAGGGCAGTAAGTACTACGGGAGGTACGTCAAACACTTTTGTAATAGGTGGTTTCGGTACGACGGGTTAGGAGTACTGCTTAAAAAAGTGAGCAGCCCATGCAGGAATCAACCTACGATTGTATTGTATTAACTGCAAATTATGTAATTCATAAAATGTATATGTAAATCAAACGACTGTTTTCTTTATTATTCTATTCGCGTGTAAGTAAAACAGAGAAATAAATATTTATACACATTCTGGAAAATCATTTTTACTATTGCATACACTTTTCAGGAGCCAAATTGAGCATTCTACTTGGTCATAATTTGACACACAGAAAATTCAACTAGCTTTTAATTGAATTTTAATTTTCGGTGAATTTGATGAAAATGAAAACACGTGTGTTAATGTTAACGGAATAAAACAATTGGATCTCGATACGTAAATTGGATAAGTAAAGTTATTGTATCTCTGGAAATTATTTCGTTGAAAAATTCATTGAAGATAATTACACTATTTTATAGTGCCATAATTTGCTTTGTTTTACAATACTTATGAATTTGCTTTGCTGCAACATTAATTGGCGAAATATAAAATTCGGCCTTCAATTAAAATATATCTAGTTGAATGTCGTTCTATTCCACTCTTTTAAATGACTTGCAAAAAATAGCCTATTATAAAGTATTCTACCACGCTATACTAAAACTAATTATACTAATACTAACAATAAGTACAGTAGTCATTCGAAACCTTCAGAATAATTTTATGTACTCTTTAATTGACTATTTTTGACATAACATTCCTTGACTATAAAAGAATGGAGCAGAACACACAAACGGATAATAATTTTATGAATAACTTCACTCTCAATAAGTGGTTGGTGATTTTGGGCATTTTTGTGAACTGATCAAACCAATCACAAAATACGATTATAGTCAAGCCAAATCCTATCGGAAATGTAGAATTTTTAAATTAAGTATCCTACATATGCATTGAAATTTAAAGGACAGTGAATTTTTTAAACCACAATACATTTAAATATAATTTTAAATTACTTCGAAAAATAAAAAGTGCTACTGTTTCTTTTGGTTTTTGATGATAATGTTGCTTAATATTTTATTTGTGGCTTTAAGCACCGCTCTTGTGTTGGGACAGTTGCAGTTGGGAAGAGATTTGAAAGTCAAGGATTGTCCTCCAGGTACGGTACAAAATGAGTTAATGAAATATGTTATGATAAAAATTGGCAATTTATCACTTGTTTCAATTTGATTTTCATATTAAAAGAAAAATTGTAAAAATTGAAGAACCTAATGAATAGTTGAACGATACATGTACGTGTCGACTCCATTTTAAACGTAAAAGTGAGCAACCTAACAATTCGCGAACGATTGAGACAAGGAACAAGTGTTTCACACGTAAATGTAATTGTAATGGTTGAGAAATCGCAAATCCTGTATCGTGACAGAATATTTACACGAGTTTATATTTTATTTCACATTTGAGTATCATTTCCTAGCTACATTTATTGTGTTCCACCAGGAGTTATGTTAATTCCTTCGATTTATTTCAAATCTTCCACATTTACTGATTTTGCAATTTTTTCAAGTTTTACCGAAATTTATTGAAAAGTACAAAAATACACAAATTGTTTCTGTTTTCTACGTTAACTACATTTTAAGCTTCAATTATTTCTCTCGTAAACAGGAACTACAGGACTGCCAACGAGCCCATCTAAAATTATTGTTGAGAGCGTGAGGGTTCAAGACTGTGACGCATTTCCATGTAATATGACAATAGGCAATTCCTACATGACCGAAGCAACGTTCAAATTTAGTAAGTGTGTTACTGAACGTATAAAATTTACAAATATCATAAATCAAAACATCACAAACGGAGAAGTTTTGGATGTGTTTTGCAAGAAAATCTCATCGTATTCCTTTTTGTCCTTAAATATTGCTAAATATTTTTATTGTCAAATAACTTAATAATATCTTTGCCCCCGAACGTTGCTTTAGAATCTTTTTCTCATTTTGGAGACAAATTTTATATTTTTCCCTAATTTAAGGGGGCTCCCTGCGACTACGCCTAAGCAATAAGAGATAAAAATCATTTATAGGACGCAAAAATTATATTAACGTAATCACTTTTTCTTCACAGCCTTTTACAGTGTGCAATGGTACAAAAATTTGTTATAGTAAATGAAATTACTCTGAACATGGTTACGTCTAGGTTATTGTATGAATATTGACACCTGGTTTTTAACTGGCTTATAGATTACGCTGCTAAAAAGATATCAGCCTCTGTATACACAATTGCTGAGAATGATATTCCCCGGTTGATGGCTATGAATATAGATTTATGCTCAGCTGTAGTATCTGGATCATGCAATGATATACAAAATGGATCAGTGTTGGTGGGAAGGAAACTTTGGCCAATAATGCATGTCGCTGTCGCTGTATGTCTTAAATAAAAACTGGATCCAATTTAAATATTGCAAACTAATAGTTAATTATAAGAAACGGTATAATTTTATACCCAATAGTATTTTCCGTTTTTAAATTTAGAGCAATTACACCTTCAGGATGATTGTCACCGATGACAACAAGGTTCCCACACTCTGTGCAGAATTGGGCTTTATACTGGTGAGAAATACTTCGCTATTTATTACACCTTTTGGTTCCTTTAACGGCTGACTGGGCTGACAAAAGAAATTATAAACAGTGAGTATAATAAACACTTTTGTAAACATGTAAAAAAAACCTTTGGCGGATAATTTTGTGAAAGGTTTAAATATTCTCATAGATAAAATAAAATAATTAAAATAAATCCATCCGTTTAAAAAAAATCTTTTTCATAAATCATACTAAATCGCTCATAAGAATAATTTGTTGAGGCGAAACTGAATTCTAATAGTAAAAAGAATTGATATTGAAGGGAATGAAATACTTAGAAAAAATTAAAAATCTCTGTTTCATCCTTTTACCAAATAACATATACAGTTAGTAATTTATGATTTCTAGAATGTATCTTTCAATAACTGTATTAAATACAAAGATGGAAAATAACTAATGGTTTCACAATTTATTGCTAGCATATGTTTTACTTTTATTACTTATTTATCCAATGTAATTATTATTAAAATGAGTTCATTGCAAAATATAAATGTAAAAGCATTTATCTTTCTTGCAACGACAATACATTTGACTTGAAATATGTCTTTATTGGAAAAATAAGCAATGCAACCAGAGGGGTATCTTGGTATGGGGTAACCTCTGGCTTGAGCCCCCTACAGGTTCCACGCAACAAGGCTTCCAATACATAGCAACTAGTACGTGCAATTATTTTCACCCTAACTCTATTTTTTCATTTTTGCACACACGGGCTATGGCTATAAAGGGCTTATCTAAGTATTATAGCCTCACTAGGCTTAAGCCATTCCACTTTCCACAAAGCGACACTATTTGGCACAAATGTGCAAATTTAATTATTTTGCCCCCATTTGTTAACCTGGATACTTCCTTAGTAGCCATCACGGACGTATCTAGGAAGGGGGAGGTCACGGATTGCCCATGACTCTTCTCCTTCCCAAATTGCTAAAAAAATAAGTAATTTGCGGCGGAATTTTTACACTTTGTGACCCCCCACCCAACTATTTCTGACCCCCTAGATATACACGCTTGGTGGCCATGACCATGTGAATCGTCAAATTCCAATTGTACATACGCGTCTGCGATTAATCACTATTTAATGTCATTTAGTTTGTTTCCATTGTTTATGAATTGGTTTTCTGTAACATTAATGTGACGAAACAAAGACCTTCAATTAAAATATCTATTTGTATTTTTCCCTATACTTTAATGGTACAGTAATAGCACGCGTAAAATAGTAAACTTCAGAGCTATACCACGCTATGTAAAAACTATTTTGAAGGTTTTATAAATCATTCTTAGCTTGTAGCCATTAACACCCTCAGATTTATTGTTTCGTTCAAAAATATTTTCTAATACATCGCGGAATAGACAGGGTTCTTCCTCTTCTAGTTATCTTTATCTCTCCTCAAGTATAACTTTTTAAATTTTAAATTGTAAAAATTTAAGCATTCGCATAAACGAATTTTTTGTTGTGGCAGGATTTAAAAAAAAAAGAAAATATATTGAATAATGTCACTATGTCACTCTCTCAGGTGATTGATGTTTTGTGGAGCTTTTGTGATACCTATGACTGAGTGAACAGTGAACCTCAGAAAGTTCAGCTTCGACCTGACCAGAGCTATTACAAAGGCAGAAATATCTATACTATAAATTATTGTTAAATAATTTATATTAGTACAATATCAGTACAGTAAGTAAATTACATTGGTTGGAGGAATACTGAATACAATGACAATTAGTCCGTAGTCTCCGTAGTCAAGCATGACATACATCTATTTAGAAAAATCATTTCACCATTTTTGGAACAATATTCATCAATGGCGTACCTACATGT
>JABASD010005378.1:0-12577 GCA_019776165.1 Pogonognathellus flavescens | reverse complement strand
TATTTTGTCCCCCGCCACTACAATGTGCATTTCTGTGAACTTTGAAACCTGGAGGACAAACATTTGCTCTTCTAAGGTACTCGTACCTCTTACAATTGCTCCCGGGTGTACAACGAGCAATCGTATTTTTGACTTTTGTATAACATTCGTTGTAAACCCATTTGCATGGTCCTTTTGCCTTACACTTACTTTCCGCAAATAAAGGCAGAAAAACAGAAATGATCGCTAAAATGAGAAAGTATCCTGACGAATTCATGGATGTAATATTATGTATACGAGACCAACTTTCACCAATTTTTATTACTGTAAGAACAATGATTGAACAATTACTGATTACACATTAACAACTTCGACATGAGTACGGATTTATTAGGAAATGGTTTAATAAAACATTCCTTAAGGTTAATAACTCAACTAATAAAAGCAATAAACAAATGATAGTTGCTTTATTATTATGTAACCCATTTGCGTTTGATTGACATTTTATTCAATAAACACCTGTCTAGACCTTTGTCATTGTAATGTGTCTGAACTTGATTATCAATCGGTCGTTTACTTATCCACAGTTGATTGCATAATCACATTAATCATCACTCCATATACTTGGACATATACAATATATAGTACACTACCTGCTCTAGGCTCTCAGTTGGTCTGCCTGTCAGTCTTTATATCTATTTTTCCTTGGACAACGTTAAATTACCCATAAGGAGGATATTACTATAGATATCTTACAATTGTTAGGATTCCAAAGAGAACAATGTAACGTCTAATCTTGGCATGGGCCTGAACTACTACTAATATAATATATAACCATTATTTGTAGCAATTTTCATGCAGCATTAATATTCATGTTAAAAAAAGACCTCCTCGTGGAACATTAAATGACAAGTTTGGTATTTGATAGTAATATTTTATTAGCATTTGTAATAGTTGCAGTCACACTTGTGGAACCGATTTACTCTGATGATATCTGTCGGTGAGAGTCTACCAGTACCATCTCCTGCCTCTCCACAAGGGCCTGATCCCTGTCCAGGCTGTCTTTGAAAGCAATAGCCAGGTCTGCACCCCGGATACATCATAATACTATTAAAGTCAAAATCAATACCCTGGGTGCTCCACCTTGGATAGTAGTCCAATGGGTATGTGTCCGCACTACAAACTCTGGAGTTAAAATAAATAAATGTGTCTCTGTCCTCCCGTTGATGTTCGTGGTCGAAACACAGCGAATGCCCCAATTCGTGCACCAGCCATTCTGCATTCGCGCAAGGGGGACCCACGCTGCAAAATTGTCTCCCGCCGACAGGACCACATATTTGGGAGAGACCACAGTTTGTGTTTGTGTTAACTATAGGGTCATTTTCAATAGAAACATAGTCTCTTTCTCGGCTAGTTCTGGCATGAAATCGAACACATGTATTGGTTTCGTAATTCATCATCGCTTTTGCGATTTCGGTTCGTTGCTGCTGTGTCCATCCTGCCCCCGTGTAGTTGACGTAATAAGGTATTTGCGCGTAAGGCCATGGATTCGAAGCTTGATTATATACACTTTTCTAAAAACAAAAATTATTTTGATAAATATTATTAAACGCGTATTTCATTGGTATTTTTTAAGTTAAAAATAAACTTGAACGATTTTCATTTGAAATAATTATATAAATCACGCGTTAATTTATAATCTCTATTATGATATGGTTTTTTCACGCATTGAACATAGAAACCTGTATCATGAATTTTGCCACAAATATGACAGAATGTATATATTTACGATTATTACGATGAAAGACAAGAAACTTATTTTTACAAAGTGGTAGTTTAGCTCAAAAACTTATCGACATGTGATTGCTTCTCACTTATTTGCTGAAATTGTTTTAGTATTACCTTGTCATCACCTGCAGGACGAATGGGCTCATGTTGTTGTGGGATACCATCATCTACTACATCTGGATAATTTATGGCATCATTCGCATTTTCATAATCCAACGGGGTCATGTATGGGAGTCCGGTGACTTGAATTATCACAATTAATTAATAAGCGCTGGTACTTCTATCAAAGTTCTCAGAATATTTAACATTAAGGATATAGTGATGTTGATTTATCACTTAGCCATTAGAAGATGTTTTTTAATTATCAGGTTGTAATGTTATTTATTACAGTGTACTACAAGCTTAATAGGTAGGTAGATAAGTTAATACCTAAAAACCTACAAGTTTAATAAAACGTTGATATTCACTATATAAAATTAAAATTACTAAAAAATATCTTTAAGGTAAACTGATTAATCAACTTCACACTACCCTTAATGTTAAATATTGGGCAAACTGTTGTAATAAGTACCAATCAACATCAAGTTACGGTATTTCTATTCTGTTATGATATGCCACACAAGTTACACATTTTAATTTTTAAATGAAAGTGCAATTTATGTTGCATATGGTATGGCATGTATTATTTGGATTAAAAATTAAAGTAATAATATTTTTTGAGTGTTGAATATTGGAAACATTTCTATTTTTTGTATAAATATTTAAACTTAAAAAACTTCCAATAAATTTCTCGTGATCATGACGCATTATTCATAACATTTGGAACGTTACATGAATAAATATTCAAACTTCAAATTCGTTAAATTTCTCACCAGTGTAATTTTTGTCCTCTTTGCAACAAAAGTGGCGATAATTTTCCTTATTTTGTCCCTCTCCAGTACACCGAACAGTTTTGTGACGAACTGAGAAATCAGGTGGACAAACCTGGGCTCTTCTAAGGAACTGATACATGTGACAAATCTTCCCGGGTGCACAACGAGCAATCGTATTTTTTACTTTTGTATAACATTCGGTTTCGACCCATTTGCATGGTTCTTTTACCCTACACTTTTTTGCCGCAAATAAAGGGAGAAAAACAGAGATAATCCCACAAATTAGTAATTGTCTTAAAGAAATCATTGATGCAAGATTTTATGTATGAAAAAAACTTCACAATTTTTATTACTTGTAAGGACAATAGTTGAACAATTACTTATTACATATATATTGCCGGGACGGGAACTGAATGCGATTTGCTTAGCGAAATGATTTAATGAAACAATCATTAACAATGTATGTTAATAAAATAGGTAATGCACAACCGATGGTTTTTTTATTATGATGTAACCAATTTGTATTGAATTGACATTGTACAAAAATTATGTCTGTACAATGTCAATTCAATACAAATTGAGACACACGCAATATACACCTATCTAGCCTTTGTCATGTAAATGCCTGAACTTGATTATTCGTCGAGGAAAGCAATTATTGCCTGTTTTCTAATCTTACACCATATTGAATTTAATCAATCGGTCGTTTACTTATCCACAGTTGACTGCATTAGTACATTTATCACAACAGATGATCTAAATATTATGGATATATATAAGTTTATTAGTGTAATACAGCTGAGCTTTTATAATGCTTATAGCTGATATGCCTCTCACAGTCTATAATCTGTTTATTTAGGTATATGTCAGCAACCTCATTTGACACATGCAGGTGAAGTCAAAATTCTAAAAGTGATTCAGTTTTACTAGGACCACCTACATGTAAGTGATAATTAATTTTACAATGTTGTCCTTTCATCTGCCGAACTGAAATGTACAACCTGGTTATTCAGCTTGCAGCTGCAGATATTATATTATATGAATGTTAGTGTGTGTTCCTGTTGACATCTTTCTATATATCCATATTACACGAAGTAAACATTGTCTTTGTTACACTGCCATTGCAAGCTTGCGTAAGGAGTAAATACAACTTGGTGGAGACCCCCTTCTCCGCACAAGATTTAATTGAAAAAATTTAAATATTTAAAAATGAACTTCCGTTAAACAGAGCCACTCAAATCCCACTAAATTGTTAAAAATGGAAATATATTTACTGGTGTGAGTATTCCATTTGGAGGTTTTGATTTATAGGTTTTACAAGTAATTAGAAAAACTGGGAAAAGTAACAAAATTCACATATTTTGGAATATAGTTCATTTAAATTAGTTACGTTAAAATTTCACGAATAAGGTGACCGATGGACGCCATATTCGAAATTAACCTAACATAAGTCCTAATTATTATGTGTACCAAATATAATCAGTATATCTCAAATCGTTCTGGAATAATCGTCATGAAGGACAGACGGAATCAGACAGCTTTTGCAAGTCATTATTAACAGCATTAAATTGAAACATTCTTTCAACGTGGGCTAAAACAGTCAGCTTGTTGAACTGTGTGATTTTAATTAAGTAATAATTTCATGTGGCTTATTTAATAAGTTTTATTCGACTGCCCTCTGTGACTGCCACCTAATTTTAGAACGCCATTATATCATCTGCCAACCTTAACTGCACAACTGGATTATTAAACAGCTGAATATATCTTAGAATACGAATTTTATAATTTGTGTGCCTGTCCTTGTATGCATCTTTTTGTTTAATATCTATCTGAAACGAAAGTAAAATCAAACTTCATCATTTTATTGAGGACTTATTTATTTCTCTATTTACTAATAATTTATTATGCTAACACATGATATTCATGATAATTGATCTAGGGTCATGTATATATTGAACTGAACAGAGGCGCAGCCAAGAGGTTTATGTAGGTTTGCTGTAAAGTAAGTGACAATATGACATTATTATGTAAGCCCATATATTTCATCTTTAGCATAAAAATTCGGACTAAAATACAGTGTTTAAATTGACTTATTTTTAATGCGCCATTAATTTAAATTAGTAGCTTATAAAATAAATGGATTGTTTTTTCTGCAAAGAAAGTAATTTTTTGTTTACAACAAAAGAATCGCCTATAAAAAGGAGTAATTACTAGCTAATTTTGTAGTCCTTTGTTTTGAAGCAGCCATTGGACGTACAATCGAACTTCAACGAAAAGTACTACTTGTCCCCAGAACGAATGAAGATTAACTAAAGAAATTATTAGTTTGTTGTAAACCGTTGGTTTAGACTTCCGTCATGTATACTCCAATGAAACTAAGCATATCATTACGCATAAGATAAGCATAAGATATTCGAATTTTTTGTTCGAATCCAACCTAACGGTTAATCTTTTAATCTATAAGTTAATTATTCGTTTATGGGTATTTACATAATTCACCTAATGGCCATTCTTTTAGGGCTTTCGTTAGTTTTATGGGTAAGAATAATTATTATGGAATAATCGTTATATTTATAGGCAATTAAATGGTAGCCCATTTCATGGATGGCTACTTTAGCTATTGGCGGCTCTGCATTTGACAATTCTAAAGCTTGTCTGCAGTCTTGGGAACATTCTTCCAATCTTCTAATAGGCCCACAGGAGAATAGAATAATTGCAAAATTTAAAAGATCTTGTCGATCAATCCAAATTAAAATATGAAGTCATTCCTTTGCTCGTAAACAAAAAGTTGGGAAGTTTGTACATTTTTTAAGTGTTGGCACAATGGAAGCAGTGCTTACATTTCGTATGTAAAATGCAATAATATTAGTACATAATATTCACACTAACATGAACACCATATCAATTTTTCCTTAATTCGTCTACGGCTAAATAATACAACTTGAAATGAATGAAGAAGAATGAAATTGTTGTTTTCATAATTTTCATTTTTCGATTAGGGCATTTATTAAACAACATTATGTTGCCTCGATTTTGTACGGATATTGTAAGTGTAGTGATTGATTGTGTATTGTGGAAATTGTGGATACCTAAAATCTCACTTTGTCAATACGTATGGGAGCATTTATGACATTCTCTTTGCATATTAGTTAAATTCATGTACAGGTATTATTTAAATGTCAAATACCTACATACAACAACTACTATTATATACAATAATTACATGGTGCAAATATTATGCGGTATTAACATTCCTGTTAAAAAAGGACTCCACAGGTAACATTGCAAGACAAGTTTAGTATCTCATTGCGATATTTCATCTGCATCTGTATTGAGAGCAGTCACACTTGTGGAATAAATTTACTCTGATGATATCTAACGTTGAGAGTCTGCCAGTGCCATCTGCAGGCTCTCCACAAGGGCCTGACCCCTGTCCCGGTTGTCTTTGAAAGCAAGCACCAGGTGTACACCCGTTGTACATCATGATACTCTTAAAATCAAAAGGAAGATTTTGGGTGCTATATGTGGGAGAGTATCCTTTAGGGTATGTGTCGGCTGTGCAAACTCTGGAGTTAAAATAAATGTATGTGTCCCTGTCCTCCCGTTGATGTTCGTGGTCAAAACACAGAGAATGTCCCAATTCGTGTACCAACCATTCTGCATTGGCACATGGGGGACCTACGCTACAAAATTGACGTCCACCGACAGGTCCACAGATTTGGGAAAGACCGCAGTTTGTTTGTGTATTAACTACAGGATCATTTTCAATTGATACATAGTATCTGTCTTGGTTAGTTGCAGCATAAAACCGAACACACGTATTTACCTCGTAATTATTGATTGCTTTCGCGATTTCGGTTCTTTGTTGCTGTGTCCATCCTGCCAGAGAGTAGTTGATGTAATAAGGTATTAGTGCATTAGGCCATGCATATCGATAATTGTACACACTTCTCTAAAAATATAAAAAGTTTAAAAAAATATAACTTCGTATTTTATTTACGTTTCTTAAATTAAATACATTCTATAATTTGAATGCATTTCACCTTAAACCGATTAATCAACATAATATGATCAATGTTTGTCAATTTAAATTTTTTGTTAAAGTTTGATTTTTGCACACATGAAAAATAAATATTGTCACAAATATAATACAATATAAAGCTACGATGAAAAACCAGAAACGCATTTTGATAAAATGGTAGTGTAACTAAATTACCCATGGACATGTAATAGACCTTAGCAATTATTTTTTTAAATTGTATTTTTATTACCTCCTCACCATCTGGGAACGGAATTGGTTCATGATGTGGTGGGATAGCATCATCTACTACATCTGGATAATTGATTATGTCATTCGCATTGTCATAATCCACCGGGGTCATATATGGTAGGCCGCTGACTTGAATTATATAAAATAATAAATAATTACTGGTATTTTTAATTACATTCTCACAATATTTAAATTTAAAATCATTATGTAGTTACTTTAATAAATGTTTAATGCTATTAATTTTATTTTATTAAATTAAATGCTTAATCCATTGTTTATTATTATTATTCGCTGTTGTAGCAAATTCCTCGCAAAGTACGAATTTGTATTTTTAAAAGTTCAATGAGTGCAACATGTGATTTAATGTGTAACAATGAAAAAATCGTTTCGAAGTGTAATACATGATACTTATATAACGATGAAAACTTTTCTAGTGTTAATAAAATTGAGAGTTGGCACAAACTTATTTTGCTTTATGTAAACAAATAATCGTCATAGAAGAAATTATTCGTCGTGGATTATTCATCAAACGATCTTTCGATGTTACATCGATAAATAGTCAAATGTTAAATAATTAAAATTTCTCACCAGTGTAGTTTTTGTCGGATTTGCAACAAAAGTGACGAAAATGATCTTTATTTTGACCCTCTTCCATGCACTTCACATGGTGGTGAACTGTGTAACCAGGTTCGCAAACGTTCGCTCTTCTAAGGTATTCATATCGATGACAATTGGTTCCGGGTGTACAACGAGCAATCGTATTTTTTACTTTTGTGTAACATTCGGTGTCGACCCATTTGCATGGTTCTTTTGCCTTACACCTACTTTCCGCAAATAACGGCAGAAAAAATGAAATTATCGCAAAAATGAACAATTCTCTTAAGGAACTCATGGATGTAATATTATTATAAGTAAGAGACCAAAGTCGCCAATTTTTATTCCGCGTAAGAACAATGACTTAACAATCACTTGTTACACTTAAAATGAGGAAACGTGAATGATGTTTTCTTTGCAAAATATTTTAATAAATAAACCATTAATCATGCCAGTTATTAACACAACTAATACAAAGAGTAATAGGCAATTAATGGTTGCTTTATTAGCATGTAACCAATTTGTATTGAATTGACATTGTACGCAATATACACCTGTTTACGCTTTGTCATGTTAATTGGTTTGAACTTGAATATGAGTTGACGTAGGAAATAATGAACCTTTTCTACTCATCCCCCACATTGAATTTAATCATTCGGTCGTTTACTTATCTATACTTGACTGCATCACCTTCATCAGACACGGCAAATATTTAGGGACATAATATTATGTAAGTTAGTAATGGCTTAACTGCTGCATGCTTATGGTTGGAGTGTTTCAGGTCTCAGTCTGCTCATCTCTTTATTTGTGAACAACAAAGATTGATCCAGAACGGTGAAATCAAAATTCTAAAAGTGAATGCGTTTTACTAGACCACCTACAGGGAAATGCTATTATATGTGCCAGCGTTTCTACAGCGTAACTGAGCTGTTAAACCTGTATATATTTCACAGGTATATTATAATATTAATATTTGTATGTGTGTGTGTGTGTGTGTGTGTGTGTCTTTGTATGCATCTTGCTATCAATTATCTACCTCAACGAAAGTAAACATCGTCGTTGTTAACTTCATTGTTTAATTTCACAATTATTATTAAGTAGCGTAAGCGGATGATCTACGGGTCACAATGAAGGTCAAGTTCAATGGGCTCAATCGGTTAGCATCAGAAGGAACTGCATACTGTCAAAGTGAGCTGCAAACGCATATATATAAGTAAACATTACCACAGAGTTCTTGCATAGGGTATGAGGGTTGTTGTTGTGGCTTACTTGATTGAAATATTGGGTTTAGTGAGATCTATTTGGGTTGTAGTAATGTAATTTGGTAATAACTAACACTTTGCATGACTTTGAAATAAATAGGAAGACAATTTATTCCTATGCTATTGCGTCGACTCACAATAATAGAGACAATTGTGCTCTGTGCACCGGCAAGATGTTTTATTTATTTATTACAGTGTTAATGCCATAAAATAATTTACAGCTCATCAATTTACCTGATACTTTAAAACAATTTGGCATTGTGCTTACTATTTTTATTCCTTCATTTTACCTTTTCATCCAGAACATATTATTATTGATAGATTTGCTATGGATCTAAAAAAACCTGATGGTTATACACAGTAAAAATCGTCACTCAAACTGTTGGATAAGAAAAATATTTAAGCCTAATTAAATAAATCAAAAACAATTAGCATGTATGATGTACTTGAGTTAGCAAATCAAAAGTTCTTAAACATTCTATATTGCACCATAAGTGGCTAATTAAAAAATAAATATAAATAAAACGCAACTGATAATGATTCAATGAGGAATGAAATCCTATTGCGTCTTTGAACTCCATACTATTTAAAAATATGCTGACCTTTGAATGAAACCGTAAACCGAATGATCAAAACCGATATTACATTTTGATGATTAAAACAAACTAGACATAAATATTTTATCTTAAAAATTTGGAATGAGAACAGTAGGTAACACCAATACATGTTATTTTTTGTATGATATTGTCCACTTTATGTCAAAGTGTGGGAGGGTCGTTTTGCTTAGGCCATTACCATAATATTTGTCTTGGCTTAGCAAAAATATCTCGATCCGTTCTCAAGTTACAATTGTGATGTACTGTTTTGGTTTTAATAACTTCGTTTCTTCATTTTAGACAGCTGCTTATTCAAATTATTTTCAACAATCCAATTTTGCAATTGTTAGCAACTTTTCTGTAATATTATGACATAAATTAAATGCGCATACTTTACATTTTGTACAGCCCTAGGTGTATAAAAAAGTAGGTTACTTGAGTAATTTAGGTACAAAATATATATATTCAAAACAGTGGCGCAACTATAATTTGGGGACCATTAGACAGATATTTGTTGGGGGCCCCTTCGATTTCAGTGCAGGTAAAAATGACGGTGAATGCATATCAAAACTCTTAAATTTAATGCGAAAATGTGAATAATCGTACGTTCTGTGTCAAATATTTAACTCCAAGTTTATTTAAGCAAAAACGATATATTTTCTTACAGTGCGGAATCTGTTTTTAATGCACTGATTTTAAAGCACACAAATAAAATGTTATACTTATTTTATTACCATCGTCAAAACAGCTCTGAAAGAGGCAGTGCTATTCTATGGTCTAACACTTTAATTCAATCACAATTGAAAGCACAATTGGTAGTGAAAGCACTTTTAACATCAATATGATTTCTTCAGATTTTGTTTAATTAAGGAAGCAGAATCGGGTGACTTGGTTTTGGTATATGAAAAATCAATAATCATCACACCCAACTAAACAATTCAATTTATTTTTCAGTTTTGTCATTAACAATTATTTGTCCACAAATTTGGGGTCCCTTGTCTGTGACTTACTGCCTTGGTCTATTTATGCCATTGAACTCCACTCAAGTGTTTACCTTTGGAGTGATGAGATGTAAATAGATTGGCTGTGTGTGACTTAAATAACCTTTAATTATTGTTTCACAAAGCATAAGTGCTGTCAAAGTTCTCTGACAGTTCTCTAAAGCATACTTATATACGGTATTGAACAAATACTTTCCAAATACAACGCAAGTTCAATCCAATGACATTATAATCATAATAATCTAATTATTATCCAGTGAATGTAAAACTCACTCGGTAAAATTATGATTGTTCTGCATTAAGTTTTGCGAATCGAAACACTGCATGATATTATCATTTTGTAAGCAATTTATTTAACTCTAATAATAATATGACTAGTACAAATGCCGTGTCATATGAGCCAAAATATCTCAAAACTCATGAGAGATCGCAAAGGATCATTCCGTTTTCCACGGACGGGGTTTTATCTAGGTGTTTGAGTAGTTCAGTTTTACGAAATTCTTAATAACTTGACGCTTAGCCATCTAAAAACGCATACCTGATTTTGAATAGTTTATATGGAGACAGAAATATTATTTTTTACAAGCAAGCAAGTACGCAACTGCTAATTAACAAAATTAAGTAAATCAACGTTAGCAATTACAATAAATTTCGATCCTCCTTTTTCAATTTTAATATTACATGATAAATTTTGGTTATAAATTTTATTTGCATTTGTATCTGCTACAGTCACACTTGTGGTACAGATTAACTCTTATGATATCTGTGGCTGAGAGTCTTCCCGTACCATCTGCAGGCTCTCCACAAGGGCCTGATCCCTGTCCCGGTTGTCTTTGAAAACAAGAATTGGGCTTACACCCGTTATACATCATAATACTTCTTAAAATCGAAAGGAAGATTCTGGGTGGTCCATGAGGGAGCCAATCTTTTAGGGTATGAGTCCGCAGTACAAACTCTGGAGTTAAAATAAATGTATTTGTCTCTGTCCTCCCGTTGATGTTCGTGGGCGAAACAAAGAGAATGGCCCAATTCATGTACAAGCCATTCTGCATTGGCACAAGGAGGACCCACGCTGCAATATTGTCGTCCACCGACAGGGCCACAAACCTGAGAAAGACCGCAGTTCGTTTTTGTATTAGTTATAGGGTTATTCTCAATGGAGACCCAGTTTTTGTCTTGACTAGCTTTGGCATAAAACCGAACACACGTGTTTATCTCGTAATTATTCATCGCCTTCGTGATTTCGGTTCGTTGCTGCGATGTCCATCCTGCCAGAGAGTAGTTGACGTAATAAGGTATTTGTGCCATAGGCCAAGCTTTAGCATAAACGAAAGCACTTTTCTAAAAAAAACAATATTAAGAGACACACTACATAAATTATTGGAAGCATGCAATTACAATTTGCATCCACCGACTAAATCCCGTGAATTTATCTAACTTACTTCTAATTTCGTGTGATTTTATGTAACCCATTTTATAAGATTTGTTTTAAAAAAACATGGAAAATAAACTTTATACGTCAACACATTTAAAAAAAGCATTGTTGCACATAACAAAATAATAATGTCAATATTTCGAATCAGCTTATTGTAATTTGCGTTTGTAATACCTCTTCTTCACCCGGATGAGGAATTGGCTCATGAGGAAGTGGGATACCATCCTCTACTATGTCAGGAAAATTGATGACATCATTCGAATTTTCATAATCCAACGGGGTCATATATGGTAGACCGGTGACTTGAATAATCAAATATAAAACATTAATGCGCACGTCTCAGCCGATATATTTTCAAAGTATTTCAATTTCATATTATATTTTATTTCGCTATGTCGCAAGAGAAAAGAAAATCGAGATGAATTGTATATTTCAATAATCCGTTTTTAATTAAAATAAAAATTAAAACTAAATAATAGTTTTATTATACTGACAACCCAATTCATAGTCTAATAATATTGGCTTTCCAAGCAATTTATCTGTTTTAATTTTTTATAAATATGCGACCGTTTTGCTAAAAAAAATTAAAATATATTTGGTTTCGAAATTAATCATTACACATAAGAAATTATTAGAAGGAAGAAAGCTTTCGGGCACGACTAAATTTAAATTTAATGAGTTACTAATTTTTTTATTAGTGTTTTTATTTATTCTTCTGTAAGCAATTTTACTTGTTGGTAGAAAATATTCGTCACAGTATGTCCTTGAAATACTTATATG
>JABASD010005377.1:0-12578 GCA_019776165.1 Pogonognathellus flavescens | reverse complement strand
TGGTGGAGATCCAGGAGAGTACACACAAGCAAGAGGGTTCATGAGTTACTATGAGGTAAGTAAATAATTAATAACGGAAGTCATAACTAAATTGCTGCTGTTATGCAACACAAACATAGCTACTTACAAGGCTGCTACAACATTGAAGCTTTAAGCTTAGTAAGGTCTTCAGATGAATTTATTTCGCAATACATAATTACATCGGTTTTCTTCTTCAGATATGTTTGAGACTGAAGAGTGGAAATTGGACTAAGGAGTATGATACTCATGGCCGAGTTCCTTACATGTACTCTGGAAAGAATTGGATCGGCTATGAAGACGCAGAGTCGCTAAAAATAAAGATGGATTGGATTAGAGAAAAAGGTTACGCTGGAGCCATGAACTGGGCTATAGACATGGACGATTTCAGAGGTGTATGTGGTAATAGGGATGTCCTCATCGATGTATTATACGATGGTAAGTAACCTTGCCCTTATTTACGATTCTTGTTCATTCAGGGAGTAAAAATATGTTTTACAACTTGCAGGAATGAAGAATTACGTTGTACCAGAACCACTTCCTCTGAAACCTATTGCTGACTGGAAAAAGGCTCCACCACCAGCCCCTCCAAGCTCATGTCTGCAATTGTCTGGAAACCCAACCACCAGCAGACCATCTCAATCGACCCAAACTTCTTACTCTAGTACAACTCAACAACAGCAGACTTCTCAATATCCCCAACCTACTGAAAGCAGTACCACAACCACCACCACTCAACAATCCCTACAAGAAACAACAACAACAGCTCTTCCTCCAGGGGAAATTGACTGCAACAAACAAGAGTACTATCCACATGCGGATTGCAAAAAGGTTTGAGAATTCATGACCCTTCGAGAATAGGCATTTGATTCCCTATATAAAATTAGTGCGAGATATTCACAAAACTTTTTATGATTTTTAGTACTACCGGTGCGTACATGGGCAACCTCAGGAGTATTCTTGTCCTCCAGGCACAGAATGGAACAACAGCAAAACTATGTGCGACTGGCCAAACTCAAAAAATAATTGTGGTCGTAGATTGTTTTATTTCAACTATTTCTTATAATACTTTCCACTTTAGTAGATAGTCTATAAAACCTACATGGTTTACTTAGTGTAAAAATCATCACAATAGAGTTTCGTGATATTCATGAATCAGAGATACCTAAGACACGATCATGCAAAGTTGAGATGGTGTGATTCCTGACAAGGTTCCTTATTTGGAATACTTGTCCAGTTCTACACATCGTGGAGAGTTGAATCTGTGAAATGATTATTCAAAAAGCACCTAACTTAAACGTGGACTAAATCTATTAGGAATATTTAAAAATCAGTTTTAGTAGTGGAAACAGAAACCGGTTTAGTATTAGACTTGCATAATCTTTTAAAAACTTTATCTGTAAGGAATGCAAATTCTATGCAACTTTATCATGTGGTAGTGTAAAGTAAATGCATTGAAGAAACTTTGTCTTAGTTTACACCACAATATTTCTGTGCAATTCCTTATATTATAAGCTGTAAAATAAAGAGATTATCTCGTTTAGTTTGAATTACTTTACAACCTGGATCTGCATATCATCAATTTATAAAACTCCATAAAATATGTTTATATGTATGGTTATCTTGCGAGATGTGTAATGAACAAAGTTTATCCTCAAATTATGTAATAATACAAAGTACACAATGTATCAGGCTGAATCACAAAAAATTACAAAACTTTGAAAGAAAGTAAGATAATGACATTGAAAAATATGTAGATATTCTCAAGCTTGATTCTGCCAACCGAAGAGGGAGTGGTAGTTATTTCAGGGGTAGTATCTGTAGTAGTTATTTCAGGGATAGTATCTGTGGTAGTTATTTCAGGGATAGTATCAGTAGTAGTTGTAGTATTTTCAAATAACTCAAGAGCAGCATTGGGCCAATGGTCCGGGTAATGATCCATTACAGTCGATTCTGCATTAATGCTTATAAATTTGCTCTGGTCATTGGATAAAGCAGGCCATATAGTGTGACTGGAGCCTGGCGGGGTTGGATTTCTAAACAAGTTGTAAAATATTAAAGCATATAGATTTCATCCAATAGGATCATAAACTGCATAACACAGGAAATGTATTACCCGAATTCAGCGAAATTTGCCCAATAGTCTAACATTCTTGTGCTGACTATTTTCTCCTGCTCATTTAATTCTCCTGGAGTTAGAGGGAACAAATATATCAGGTCATCTGTATGAGTGACACCTGCAAATAAAGATAATGAATACACATTAAATGACGACTTGTCTACGTACTTACAGTTACTGTACAGTAAATGTTTAGAATTTACAGTAAAAGTAGAAAATCTATTTTCGGATTAAGTAATACCTCCAGGGAAATACGGTGTATCTGAGTAATTAAATAGGAATGGGAACAAAGTATGGGTTCCAGAGTAATCAAAACTGAACCAATATGTATCTGGATTCTTCTCCGAGTGTAACAAAGCCGTGTGATATGATGATGCTTTGTAGAAAAACACGGTGTGTAGCTGTCAAAGAATATACGATAAAAAAATAAATCATCAGACACAAGCATCAGATAGTTATATCCTATAACTCCTGAGATGATAGATTACACTTGAAATGAGATTATACACATTCAAAATGTTGAAGAGTCTACAGACTATTGTAATCAATCAATATACAGATAGAAAATTTATAAGGATTTGTGAGTAAATACATCAATCAAACCGGGTAGCATTTTGTCAAAATCCCCTGTCAGCCGTGTGTCACCTAAGTAAGTCTTTGCTATTGTTTCATATATTCCATATGACTCATCCATAATCCCTGAAAATTAATCATAGCTATTCGTCAATATCGTTGGTCAATATTATTTCACAATTTGCGTTGTACGATATTTAGAATTTTTACCAAGAGATTTCAGCATTGTAGGAACAAAGCTTGTTCTAAGAAAGAGAGAATCAGTCGTCAAGTTATTGGGCTTTAGATAACTGTTGTAATTGACTCCTAAGACATAAGAGCCGTCATGGCGAGTAGTTCCCATTAGTAAAGAAACATTTGATTGCTGTTGCTCTGTAAAAAGCTTCGTTGGATTTTCTAGCAGTATTTTAGGAATGCTTCCTGTGTCAAAGTTTTGTACCACAGGAGAAACAGGTTCAAAGCCAAGTCTTCCCTGGAGTCTTTCGGCACTCTAAAATATAAATAAAGAATGAATCTCTCAACTGAACTAAATGTGAAAAGAAAGCGGATGTATAAAAGTAGGAAATAATTTAATAAATGCTCCTTACTTGATACATGAGTAAAGCGATGGTAAAAATGCCCGTTGCGGGAGTATTCCTCATGCATTCCACGACGATATTCATATCCGTTTCATTTGTGAAGCAGCCAGTTGTACGAGCAATGCTCAATGAACCTCTCATGGGATCCATGGTGTGACCCCATGCACTCATCACAGTACCACTTGCTCCGATAACTCTGTGGAAAAGACCTTGCGCCAGAGGACTAATCATCAGGAAGGTTGTAGCTACAGATCCCGCTGATTGACCTGCGATCGTAACTGAATTTGGATCTCCACCAAAATGGTGAATGTATTTTTGGACCCATTGCAAAGCAGTTATCATGTCGTACATTCCTGCATTTCCAGGAGCGTTTTCATTTTGCGCACAAAAGAATCCTATACAGTTTTTAATTAGTAAACGTAAGCAATTAAGTTTTATATCAACTGTGCTACAATATTTAACAATTCCTCGTCCCAATCTCTGATTTCCTTACTGCTTACCCAAAACTCCGATTCGATAATTGAAATTGACAAAAACGACATCTCTATTTATAATTCGGTCTCCTGCGAACATCTCGCTATGACCAATTATAAATCCACCTGTAAATAATCAAATTATGAAATTGCCTATTATCATGAATCGTAGCATTATCAAAACGGATATGGTATGATCAATTTTTACCTCCGTAAATGAACAGTATTACAGGTCTCAGGGGTGCTGGAGAGGAACCATTATTTACCTTCACAAATACATAAATACACAATTTGCCAAAACCGTTTTGAATATTAAATCATGAATGAACATTGATCAAAAATTATTACTCTCTTCATGATTTGTTGCTACATAAATATAGGTAGGTGAAGGGCGAAAATAATTTCCACATGTTTAAAAGTACTAAAATTATACATTATGTATTTGTATTATACTAGCATAAAGTACTACGTTGAGTTGTATAAACTGTTTACCCTGTGAGTCCAAACGTTTAAATATAGACAGTCTTCATCCATAGGGACTGTAGCTAAAGGCTGAAAACAAGCAGGCCCATATGAGGTAGCCTCAAAAGTGTCTCCTGTGTCATTTAGCGGTCCTCCTTTCAATTCTGATGGCTGCAATTGTTAATGAGACCTTGATTTCTATCCTTAATTACTTTGACAAATGTTTGGATACGATGCAATTTTAATGGTTGATTTGTTACCTTAAATCGCTTATCCCCTTTCACAGAATTTGCATAAGGAATTCCTAAAAATTGTATATGCTCTACTTGGTCATCCAAGGACAAGGCAGCTTTGCCCCGAATTTTTCCTAAATCACCAACATCTGCTATTAAGTCTTCTTCTATCAATTGAGCAATACTACACTTGCAGAAGATACTTAACACTATTGCTAAGTGTAGGAAATTCATACTTCTAAGTTTTGTCATTTTTATTAACGTCTACTGAAGTAGATGAAAAGAATGATCGTCTTTGTGTAAATGGTAAGTTAATAAAATTTGCATTCCCTTTTAATAAATTGCAAAGAAAAGGTGAAGAGCCTTAGCTGCTTATACTCTGTACGCAACTTTATAAATCTGGATAATCAGGTAGATAAGCTGGATTAAAGAATAAACCATAAATAATTTCATTTTGCATAGTACCAGCAAACCGACTCAATTACATACTGTAGAAAAATGATCCATTATAAGTTGTAACCAAAATTTATGGCGTATTTACACAAAATAAAATACAAGCCATGAAAGGTACATTACACAATTATGTGTACATCTCTAAATCTAACTTGGATTTTGTTATTCTCTATTAAGGGATTTTAAAATTACCTTATCTATATTACCCTCCAATCATACAGTCCTATCGCCGTAGGCTCATAATATTCACAAAATAAAGTATCTTTGAGCTTTGGAATACAAATGGCCAAATTTGTATAGCAAATCTGTATAATACGTCAGCATAATCAGTACATTGTATTTGCATTTTAGTATTAGCACAGTCGTGTATCTGTTTACCTTCTTGTTTTATATTCCATTCCAGTTAAGCATGGAGGTACATGGTATCAATACAGATACAGTCGTAATACAAACTGCATGTTTGTATGAAATTAACAAGGTGCACCTGTCAGTGTCAGTATAGACCAAGGTTAAGTTTAGTAAAGAATTTTCAAATTTAATTTTCTATTCTGGTTAACCCATTTAAACTGTCATTATAATCTTGAATGCCTACACAATTATTTTCATTCGATTTTGCAAAAGTATCCTCTCTGGATGGATAACCGTCAAGGTAAATAGGTCTGCTGTAGAAATGATGGGTTTACCTTTAAATGCATAAAATATTAGCTGCTAACAATGATTGATCATAATTGGATTTTGTATCTTTAAATCGCAATGTAGTAAAGTGCTAGTATAAACAGCGATTAAGTATGTCTAATTGCTTACAAGTCCTGCAAAGGTAATTTTAACAGACGACCGAATTTAGGTATATGCATCTAATGGCTATATCATGCAGTATGGAACCTATTTGTTCATCAATTCTTAGAAATGTACTAAGGTAGGCATTCAGAAAGCTAAGAGTAGAAATGACATTACATCGGAATTTTTCTCCTCAAACATCGTAGGAAAATGTGTAATGCTTAAGCTGTGAGAATAAACCAATACTTTATTTATACATAGTGCAGGAACTGCAAAACTTGATTTTCTACTACGCTTTGAGACAATTTTTGACGAAAACTATAACTCATTCATTGTCAATCAAGCATCACACTCTTCAACATGGTTTTAGAGGGCTTTGAAGTTCCATCTTGGTTTGGGTGGATCACGGGAGTGTTATTTATTAAACTTCCTTGGGGAACTCCAGTTTTTAAAACATGGTTTAATGTTCCGACATTTTTTATTTTAATTCTTAACGTCATTACTCAAATAATTTGGATCGACTACTTCAGAACTTCGAGACAATTCGAAGATGAGAAGTTTCTCAAGAAAATCCTTTTACAAGGCTTTACAATATTTGGTCTTATCTTTAACGCTTTCATTCGACTTTTCTTTTGCTTTAAAGCTAGAGACGTTTGCTTTTTTCTGAATGAACTGGAATTCTACCCCGTCTCGACTGTACCAACTACGTTGCAAAAAACTCGTCGATTATTTTCGATTCTAACCTGGGTGTCATTAACTCTTCGTTTGGCCACTGGAATATTTCTTACCATACAATTGGCTACACATATTCCGGAAGAGTCTTGGTTTAAACCTTGGGGAACATGGGGCTATTTGTTCCTCATGGGTATTTTTGGCATTCTTCCTTTGGTATCTTCATTTTACGTTGCGTTTTCCTTCATTGTGGTAACTGCAGTGTATTTAGTGTGGATTTTCGAAGATTACGGCATACAAATCGAAGGCGCTATTAAAACAGCCAAGAAAGATACAATCGACATGTTTCAAATTCGGGATGTCCGTCAAATGCTTCAATCAATGAAGAATGAAAGCGCCATGGACGACTTGGTCAGAAGATTTGATGACATAAGAGGTCTATTCACCCTCTTTGACAGGATTGTCAGTCCCTTGCTCTTCTGTTTGATCGTAATGAGTGTTACAAGTCTCATCCATGCAGCAAATTCTATTCTTATAGAAGGAGGATCAAGTGTTGGATGGGCAGGATTGGTATCAGATTGGTTTAATCTTATTTACCAGATCGTACAACTATTTCTTCTTCAACTGGGACAAGATCTTTATGATCGAGTGAGCCAATTAATATCATAATCATTCTTTATACTTTATACTATAGTACATAATATGTACCTCTTTACATTAATATACCGTTAGGATTGTGGTCACTATTTTTCACAGAATATATTTTGTAAAGATTGCAGAACGAAAAGTGAAATTGAACCGAATGGTAACGCTAATGCCAAACTCATTGGCGAAATTACAAATATCAGATGTGGTAGAAGTCTTGGCTATTTGGAAATGGAAAATGACCGCATGGGGATTTTTTACAGTCAACAGATCTTTAATGTCGAGCGTTTTCAGGTTAATAATTCTCAATGCTTTCAATACTCATACAATACTTTCATGAACTAATATTTTATTTTTATTGCAAAATTATGCATATTGTGTTCACGTTAAAATATTTTGCACAGCCTATTCAATTTATTTTGCCATTTACTGCAGCACTTTAATTGGATACGTGGTGATACTTTTCCAGGTAACAGTTCAATCATATAAACACAGATTCATGTTTACAGTTTTACTTTGTAATGATTATGGCTTTATGGCATTTATTTGTAGTTTTATTAAAAAAATATAATTTTACGCAAGTATTTGTGGTTGTAGTAGACTTCAGACTAGACGGTACATTTCACGGCGCATTTCACACTACTGTGCGGCTCTCATTACAACTGCTATATAGTTATACAGCTAATAATGGCAGTCTCACATTGCCTCGCTACAAACCAACAAATAGTTTTGTGCCAGGGTTTTAGTATATTATGTACAGCTTGAATAAAAACTTCCAGGTCATTAGATTTCAGTTACAAAAAACTAATGGTAAAAAATATTTTTTCAGTTGTACATGGAACCAAAAATCACCCCAACTGAGCCAGAAATAGTGGCAACGGATGAACTCTCAATAAATGAACGGTCATTAAAACAGTTTTAGAGAATACGTAGTAAGTGTTTTTTATTTGTTACCAAAATACTAAATATCGCTTTCTAGTTTTTGGTAGAACTTCCTTTCGCTAATGAAGTTCCAATTGACTGCATGACTACAATAACTTATTTGTAACCCTCCGTCAGATCCAACACATTCTTTACCGTCAATGCTGACCAATTTAACTGCCCCAGGATGAGCATCGGAGCTTATAATCTGCCACTGACGAGGTTTGTTATTTCGCTTGGTTGAAATTTCGTTGGGGATAGAGTCTCTTGGCGTTACAAAGAATCCCTTCTCTGAAAAATCCAGATTTTACACTTGCGGACTACATAATAAGAATAGCTTGTCTTTAATTATACAAATGTACTTACTGTGTTTTTTTACTTTCCAAAGCTGGGAGTTGGAGTTTAGGAATTCTGCCGTGGATACCTTAGCTAAATTGTTTCGACCCATTTTTGTATCCACAATAACTGTTAAGTACTGTAGATTTAATAGAAAATAATTGTAATTACAGCAGCTAAAGTACCTGAATCGCCTGAATGTAAGATAACATGACATTGAATTTATGATAATTATTTATAAGAATAACTAAGTTTCACCGAGTCATCCATGTCATTCTGAATTCTATAGAACTTTCCTTCTTGAATACCTGCAACGTAATTATTGGTTGAAGTTAATTATGATTGCGGCAAATGTCATTTCGTTACATAATTTAAGTAACTTCTCGAAACTGTCGAGCTATATAGCAATTAAGTGAGTACCTATTGAAGGTTTAATGGTGATGTCGCTTGCAGCAGTTGATTCATCATTGTCTAATTCTTCGTCTGCTAAATTAGAGTTGGATATTAAACTGTTGAGATCGTTTTCGCCAAATTCATCAAATGTAGTGGATTCAATGTACATTGATTTATCTGTTGAACTTGAACCAAAACTGTCAGATGTTTGTTGCAGCATTTGCATATTATATTCATCTGTGTCTGGGTTCGGTTCTCGTGATGTGAATCCAGACGATGAGATTGCTTTGTTCTCTGAATTCTCTCCAATGTATTCAAAATCATGATTGTAATTGTTCTTTTGTATAGAATGCTCTGTAGTATGGCTTTCTGTGTTTCAAGAAAAGGTTAATAACTAACTTAACTAACACATCTACTATTAATCCAAGTCAAATTCAATAATTTTGTTATTATTCGCTTGTGTGTTTTAAGGGGTTCTAAATACCTTCCAACAGCCCACAAGTGACTTAAATTTTGATAGCTGTATTTTATTATATAGGTGTACTATATTAAATTACTTAGGTATGACTATGGCAAGCACGCATGTACCTGTATTTTTATTGTACCTGATTCTATAAATCGATTTAAAATGTTTTCCGGTGTAGTCATTTTTGACTTTACGGCGGTTTCAGGTTCTATTTTCTTTAAACTGGAGTCCGCATTGTTAATCTTATCATTTTTCATGCCTATAATGATTTTTCTCCTCTCAAACACTTCAGGAAGTAGCAAATGCGTGTCCGTGTGGTGGATCACATTGATTGAATTGTAAACACCATGTTGTGGTATAGGAGTAGTCGAAACACTTCTTAAACTGGTTACGTTTTGATGAGGTATACCTGAAATAGCGTTATCCCGAAATTAAGCATGTATTAACATTTAGAAAAGTTACGATAAATTTTTAGATTAAGATTATTTTTACTCAAAACCAAATCTGTAGAACATATTATTAAAAGTACACTGTTACACACCCTGAAAGTAATTGATGAGATCCGCTAAGCCTGCAAATAACGATAACAGAATCAACATTTTCTTTAAGTGTTAATACAATTAACAAACAAAATGTGTCTACTCTGTGTACATGTAAATTTGAAATCATACAATAAACAAAGCTCTATATTAAAACCGAAATGTTTCAATGCATTTGTTGTAAACCATCGGGTCGATGATCTCTCATGCTTCGTACAATTGAAAGCATAATATTTCAAAAATATTACATACTTAACTATATGCTTAAAATACATCAGTCTACTAAACTTGCTGCATTGTTCATACTACATATAAAAACAATACATGCAATGATGAATTTTATAGACACCTAAAGTACGTGCATGCTATATTATGATGATTTGTGTCTGTACACACCACATTATTAAAGACCTTATGTCTGCGCTAATTTAAATGCAGGGCAAGTGGACATACATGGAAGAGGCAGAATAGAATGTATTAATAATGTATGCATGTACCTAATATATATTTTATTGCCTGTCATTGTATGTAGAGCTACTAAATCAACATTTCATTCGGGAAGGTATAATGAGTCATACAAATTAATAATCGTTAAATAATGAAGCACCAGTTAAGGATGATGCTTATTAGTAGCTATAAGTAATGTTGTGTGTTAGAGATGAAACTCACTGTGCCAGTGGTCGTCAAACTACAAACATCTCATATATTAAATGCATCATAAAAATTGCATCCAATATATCCAATAAAATATTATTTTGATGGTGTATGGACATTATAAGATTGGAATCTTTGGATTCGAGCGATATGCCTGTATGGGTGCAGCATGGTGTATCAAACAAATTAACATTTTGGTGTCTTTGTTCAGTAAAGAAAGAAAAAGAACAGAACGTTATGGAAATATATTATACTATGTAGAACGTAGTAGTTGGGGCAGGGTTGCTATTATAAATAGTAGAATGAGGTTTGACCATGATGCATTATAAATGTTCGTGAGTACACGTGCAAACAATTTTATAATTGAACGACAATTCAGGAAACACTCTCGGTAAATACCTATAGCAGTAGAAACACAAATAAATATTACAGATCCTCTTTATAGACTTTGCTAAACTGGCAAGTTTGACGTATTGCCAATTAAGATTCAGGTTACCTACATCAAACAGAATCGTGGACAATCCATCCATCAATATGAGTGCGGTAATCAATCCTTTCAATGTTGTGTGGGTGAAATCCGCCCATTTCACCGCTTGAAGTCGATGAAAGCGAATTGTTTAGAGCGAGTGCATTGCTCGTTTACACTTTCGAAATGGTTTTACAAGGTTTTACAATTCCAACATACATCGGTTGGATTTCAGGTACGCTTTTAATTAAGCGTCCCAGTGGGTTCCCAGTTCATTCCCCTATTAAAAGTAAATTTTTTATATACGCGATAATCATTTACGTTTTCTCATTACTTGTAGGGTTTGATTTTTACATTAAACAAATGGTAAAATTGAAAAACGCAGGAATGGTTCCGAAATTCTTAAACGTGTGTGTTTCAATGGGTGCTGTAGTATTTGACATGTACTTCCGAATATGTTTTTTTGTACGTGGAAAAGTTATTCCAAGATTTCTGAAATCTCTAGAAGTTGACAAGAACAAATTACCTCCGCTCAGCACCAGTAACATGAAACAATGGAAATTTTACAAAAGAATGATTTTATATACAAGCGTTTATTTGTACGTCGGAGCTGCATTAACTACATTTTGGATTTCAACAGTTATACCCGATTCCTACATGTATGGTTTTCTTCCAGCACCTTATTATTATATCATTTTCTTTGTCTGCACAGCAATGCCTTCGATTTCTTCAGTCTTTCTGTCATTTGCATTCGTAATAGTAGCAACATTCCATATATTCTGGATTTTCGAAGATTTCTGTGTCACTTTCGAAGAACAAATTAATTTGCACAATCTAGAAGTAACAGCCAATTTGCCCAATGGTGACACTGGAGTTAGTGTAATTGGATCTCAAACTCCTATGGGTAAAGAAAAACTGTTGAGTAAATTTGAACACGTCAAACTACTTTGTACCCAATATGAAAAAATAGCAGGACCTCTACTAATGGGACTCATGGTTCGATCTGTGTTTGTACTCATTCATTCGGCAAATGCAATTCTCTTGCATGAGTCTACCGGACCAGAGTCTGACGCGAAGTATACAGTAGATTGTTTCCATTTCCTAACTGAACTGTCTCAGCTAGTTTTGTTGGAAATGGGATCCACAATTCATCGAAAGGTAAGTCTATGTACACATTTTATTACATGATATCCCATTTCCCAAGTAATTAGCAATCTAGATAAATACGTCCAGAAGAGTCTCAGTTGCAAATCTATTTTTGAATTCTGACCTAAATACGCTTTTTACTCACGAAGACTGTATATACCGAAATATATTTACTATTTGATACAACGAAGTTTCTTTGCTTTAGATTTTTGAAAGGAAGGATACGTTAGCTCGAAATATTATATTGATGAATAATATTGGAGCTAGGGATCAAATGAAGGAAGTAATGAGAGTTGTTACTAGTTGGGACTGGGAAATTAGTGGAGGACCGCAATTTTTCACTATCGAACGATCTTTACTCTCGGGAGTGGGTATGTAACATTATTATCTTGCATAGTGAAGGTTAAAATTTAATACTCTGCTGTGCCTGTACATTACAAACTTAATTTTGACTTTTTTCCT
Organism: Pogonognathellus flavescens; assembly: GCA_019776165.1. Taxonomy (NCBI): domain Eukaryota; kingdom Metazoa; phylum Arthropoda; class Collembola; order Entomobryomorpha; family Tomoceridae; genus Pogonognathellus; species Pogonognathellus flavescens. Next base: position 192 of record JABASD010005377.1, on the reverse strand, counting down.
ATCAGTTTCTTCACTAATGACGTACATTGTTATACTTTTCCAATTAAACACATCCAATGAAAACATTACGGAAAATGCAAACATTACGACTACGACGATTTCTCCTTTCACAACAACCACGAACACTTAATTAATCTAATATTAGGTATATCTCTTTCACATTTACAATACTAATATATCTAATAAGTAATT
>JABASD010005376.1:0-12579 GCA_019776165.1 Pogonognathellus flavescens | reverse complement strand
GCGCGAAACTTTTTATTACTTTTTGTTATTTTAGAGCAAAATTTGATGCATTTGACATGTTTTTTGGAAATTTCCAAAAATATCTAGTGTAAGTTCGGATATTCTGGGGGGTGCACGTGCACCCTGTGCACCCCCCCTGGCTACGCCCTTGGTTCAATCAGTTATTACTGGCTTATGACTATGACTTCGTCAGCTGCTTCATTGTTCATTCATAGTCAGCAGAATCAGTAGTTGTGGTATAAGCAAAAATTAAGGATACACTAGCGAATTACGAACTGGGAAGTACTACAAGTGACAACTTGACGGCTACCAGACACCAGACCGGACACCGGAAGGAATGAACAACTGATCATTTTCTATCAACTTGATTTTTTTTAAATATTGAATATTTTTACCAGGATAGTTTCTTATATTATGAATCCATTTGTAAAAATTATACTACTGAATCGAGTCAATAACTCACCTTTATAATTCAACAGTTACTTTCAGAACTGGAACAGATGATAAGGGAGAGCTGAAGCAGTGAACAAAACAACTGATACTCACAACATTCAAAACTATGGATAATGAGAAAACCTAATTTTTAATGGCGGACTGAACCTCGATAACCTCAGTGTACTCTACCCGGTTCTCCACGAAGCACTGCACATAACTTTGCAGTCTTTTCGCTCGTCTTGGAAAGGTTGCTACCGAAAGGTGGAGTACACGTATAGGTGGTATTTTACCGTTGAGGTTGAAATTGAATGCCTCCAAAATGTGTTTACATATTTTACAAATACAATACACCTTCAAACGAAGTTGAAGCGAATCTTATGCATTTGGCGGCGTCATTTCATTTATCTGACGACCACAACCACAACGGCACGCAGGACACGCTGCTGCTACCGGACAAAACTAAACAACTCAACGAATCTTCAAAGGTCAAAGTCTAACTTTCGGAAATTACTGACATTGACAAGTGGTCTGTTTCCGGATTTGTCCAGTTTTACAAACGGGGTACACATTCAAGATAATTAATGAGACAGAACTATAAAGAAATGACGACGTTGTCGTGAATATTTAATCCTGCCTGTTTTGTACAAACCAAGGGGGTAGGTAAGCGTTGTTTCGGTTATTTTTGTTTATCCACCTTTCACCACCACATTTTACATTAGGCATTAACTGATGAAATTAAAGTCAATGTCAAAGGTAGAATGCAAACGACAAATAGGATCAAAGATATCAGTTAATTTGGTAGTTAAACAATATGGCCACGAAATCTGGAGATACTTTATCTTCGGGAAGCTCTCGAGTCAGTACACCAATTGCGTCACCGTATGTGCCATCAACTTCTTCCTCTGTTGGACAAGCAGATGCAAAAGGAGCTGATAAAACAACTGAAGCTTGTGAATTAACCGCACCAACTGTTGCAGATGTTTATAAACCGTCCAGTCTTCACGATACATTTTTTGGTTAGTTAATTTTGTTACTTTTATTAATACTTTTAAACCCTGTGATTTGCAATACGCAACTGGTGAGGCAGAGTGTTGAATCGATCTACAATTCAACAACTGCCAGAATATAACAACAATAAATATGGGCAATGATGTTAATCTTAGGACACCTTTGTATCCTAAAGTGGACATGATATGAACTAGTTTTCACTGAGCTCTTTTGATGTAGATAAACTATTATTTTTGCCCTTTTTTCTTTGCCCTTGACAAGAGGAAATGATTAAGTGCGTTTTCTTTTAACAGACAGTTACTGGAATGAGTTAGCAGCATTTTCATTCGACCGAGCCAAAGAAATTGCTGATAAAGAAAGGGAAACTGCTCTGAAAGCTTGTGTGGGTCAAAATAGTATTTCATCTCCAGGCTTCACATGGGTTGTACTAACGACCGCTTTAAGCCAGATCACATCTACGGAGAAGGCCTACTTAAATCTCGTCTTCCTTGCTCCAAAAGGATTTTTAAGAAAAGACGTAAGTTATATAATACTGTACTGTAATTATAAGTTTAGCAACTTCATAAATCACAATGTAGGGCAATGATGCTAATCTTAGGACACCTTTGTATCCTCAAGTGGAAATGATATGACTTTGTTAATACTGAGCTCTATACTAATTTACCGAATCAAAGTGAATTGTTAACCCAAACAAAAAAGATTCACAGAGAATATGTTTTATTTGCAGTGCAATCTAAAGTCTACTTTAGAATCAATAAAACATGATCTGAAGAAAATTGCGGACTCAGGAATGGGCACCTCTTCTTTGTCTTCTCGACTCAACTCTAAAATTGCAAGTGCCATTTTAATACTTGTAGCCCTCAGACTGGACATGATGGAATTGTAATTTTTCAATTAAAACGTGCTAAATAATATTTTATTTTATAATTTAACTGATTTTTGGTATTTGAACATTGTATTCTAGTTACGAAAAATTGTCACTTTTGGGTACAGCCAAAAACGTTGAAATGTCTGATCTTTTATGTGATGTAGAAGTTATTTATGAAAAATTCAACGATGAAAAGATAGCAATGAAAGAAGAAGCTTGCGTTCTTAATGGAGTCATGAATTCGTTAGTGTAAGCGCAAAACTTACCAAATAATATAGTTTTGAGTCTTATGCCAGGTCTATATTTTCAATTTTTCATTTTAACAGCTGGGAGTGCGAGTCTCTAATCAATCTACTTAAATCTCACATGATGATGCAAACTTGGGAATATTTACAGTCAACTGTAGCATTACAAGCAGCTAATAACAAATTGGTAGAATGGAATGAATTCTTGCAAAGTAAAGAGGTAAAAATAAAAAGCTTGCAAGCCCATCCTAAGTACTGTAAGGTCTACCTCTCCAAGTCCAATATTTTTGTATTGTTAATTGTTAGGCCACAAAAAAGTCGAATTTTTATAAAAGTGGTGGAACACAACCCGCGTTGTATACTTGGATTCTAAGGCTAAAGGGGGCTTTGGTTTCAAAGTTCACGATTTACTTTTATGAAATTTTAACCCGAACTTCAGGATCGCCAGAAATGGTCCGCACTCATAGTGTTAATCTTCCCAACGACTATTTTTACAAGTAATACATTTTCATTTTTGTGATTTTACTAATGTTTTCAATTAAGTATTAATACCTGTGTGTTTTTATTAGATTAACAGTCTTCAAAAAAAAGTCTGACGCTTTATTTATTTGTATTGTGTTCGATGCCAAAGATACAAACTTTCACCCTTCTGGATACCAGCACTTACAAAGGCCAACTAATATTCCACAAGGACTGGATACATATCCAGCGATATTTGCACTGCCAGAGGTAAATACATGTGCCTTTATTTATTTAACTTTAAAAAACAGCTGATCACATTATAGGGCTATGATGCTAATCTTAGGACACCTTTGTATCCTAAAGCGGAAATGATATGACTTTGTTAATACTGAGCTCTATATGATTACTTCATTAAGTGAAAAAATAAACTATAGCCATAGCGTGTATAATTAAACGTCTTATAAGCGCTCTGGTTATGGGTTAAACCAAATTCACTATTTTATTAAAAAGTAACTAGGTATTTCACTAAATGATTTAATAAAAACGCTAATTTTTTACATTCTTTCTTATGCAGAAGCCAACCAGTCACTGGCCGAGCGTGGTGATGTTAATAAGTGGCAGAGTTCAAGACTTGAACTCTGACAAGTTCATAGGTTTTTATGACAAAACAGTAAGTTAACTAAAACTAAATAATATTGAAAGAATATAAAACATCAAAGTAATTTTTATTTTCTTTGCAGGCCCAATCTACATATTTTTTGCTAAGAATCGATGTTCGTATGTACATGTTAGTAATTTACGATTCAAAGAAATCGGAAAAAGATAGCTATACACAAAAGTTTATGAGTGAAATGGCTGTTGACTTGAAATGTTCAAAGATATTTTCATCGCTGAAGTCTGTGAAATGAAATTATTTTATACAATTGAATTGTTGTATTTGCCATGCTACTGTTACCGAGCTTTATTTTGTACAATTCTTAAAAATAAAAGCGAAATGCGAAATACCGTCATCAATGAGAGCTTCCCGAAGATTAAATTTTATATATTAGTGTAAATATGTGTGGAATATTGTGAGGAATACTTTTAAATTTTAGATTTAGTTTTCATACATATTTTCACTCATCATAAGTCATAAAAACCGTATTTTTTCATTGTCATTCAGGATCTTATCGGTAAATCATGGCACTAGAACTTCACGCTTTGAATACATTCCCGAGGGTGCCTTCGCCAGGAACCATTACATTGTTTGAAGCCGAAGCAAGACTTCGGTCTTTTCCGTCAAGCCCTGAACAACCTGCTGATTGTACTCCATTTACTGATGCTTTGAAAGATTACCACAATATTGACGAACATAACTTAAAACCCATATTTCCATATAAAATATCAGAAGCTGCGTTACCCGGACTTATCAAATCTTTCATCGTTCCTGATGATCAAAGCTTACTGAAAGGATTATGGACAGCCATGTAAGTCAAAGTCTTTTTTGAGAACTTACACTTGACGGGTCATTACTTTTATTGAGGAGTTGATTTTAACCATTATTATGGATTCCAGGATGGATAATGGTTTGGAAGGAATGACTCAATTTTTGCGGTCACGGGAACAAACCACGAACAGTTTGCGTATTGCAAAGTTGGTCGATTTAGCAACTTTATTCTATCAGCAGTTTCAAAAAGTCAAACAAAACGCCCTTGTGTACATATATCCTCATTTCGAGGTAAGTTTAAATACATTCAGAAATATCAATTTGAATTTTATATTTCCTTACCTGGTAGCCTAATTTCATTTTGATTTCAGTTAGACAATACAGATCTGATTGAAAGATTTGCGTCAGTTAGGGACTGGAGTTCATCATGGATAAAGGCAATGGCTTGGCATCCTATTGATTCAAAGTTTGCCATTGTTTTGCACGACAATACAATTAGAATATTTACTAAAGGCAATAATGTAGTTCCTATGTTGCGTTCTGACGACCAAAAAATGGTATCAAGTATTGCTTTCAGGTAATGTTTTTCGTAACTTATTCAAATGTAATACCCCCGAAATTGTCTTTATTAACATTTTAGTTCATTAACAAATAACAATTATAAACTGCTTTGTTTAATTTAGACCTTTTGCGACATCAGAACTAGCAGTAGCTGTAGACAAAGGAGTACTTATATGGGAAATATCCAATAATTATTCTATCAAACCTAGACGAAACCAGTCTCGATTATTTACTGTTGATGGCCATAGTCCTGTTACCTGTGTTAATTATTCTAATTCTGTGAGTATTATAACCTTTACATTTACTTTAAATCAAATTAATCAAATTGAAGTACATATTTGTGATTTTTACTGTTAACATTTTGTTTGACTAGGGAAACTTTTTACTATCTTCGTCGCCTGTAGACAATTCAATTATAGTTTGGCTACGAACATTTTCTGGATTTGAAACCTTAAATCGGTTAAGTGGTGGAGGTGTCCCTCAAGCCATGTGGTCTCCGGACGATAGAGTTATTTACAGTAGCACACCTACATCTATCTTTAGGTATTTAATAATTTTTTGTCCAATCATGAAGTTATGGATTTCAAGACTTGAGGCTAAACGTTTGTTTTTTTAATGTTGGAACGATAGACTTTGGGAAGCTCAGAATCAATGGACGCCTAGAAAGTGGTCGATTAAGGGCACACCAGTCGAGGCTGCCAGTTGGAGTCCTTGCTCAAATATGCTTATGTTTGCTTGTGACTCGTGCCTTTATGTCTTGCATCTAAAAATGTCAGAAATAGACAAAATTTTAAATGAAAAGGACCTTAAATCAAAGGTTGTTCCGATATTCGACCTACGGGAATGTTTGGTTGAGTGTGAAGATAGACAATTACAATACAAGTAAGTAAATAAATTGTTATATATTATTTCCAATCGCGGAAAATAATCCGAATAAATGTAGCCAAACTTTTCAGCGCCTGATGCTAACAAATAAGTTCTTTTTGTTGTGTTAAGGGTCGGGGGTCGTGTGAGACAACTAGTTTGGGACCAAACGGGAACAAGAGTTGCGTTATTATTTGACGATTCTGAGATGATAGCTTTATTTCGTGTTCAGCCTTCAGCAGTTGACTTTTTAGATCCGATCGGATTTATCAGAGGTCATCCTGGAGAATACCCAATGACTATGAGTTTCCAAAATCAATTCGATGACGGTGCCTTATTGACTATTGTAAGCTTCCTGTATAATTGCATCATTATTGCTAGTTGAACGGGGCAGCAGTATCTAATCTATGGAGCATAATGTAATTAACCTGTCCAATTTTATTTTTAGGCCTGGAGTAATGGACGCATCCAATATCTTCCGATGGTATTTGTCACTACAAAAATGCACAAAAATATTTTTCATATAGACAACTACAAATTACCAGTGCCATCCTCAGATTACATGGACTCTTACAGAGAAGGCCCTAGAATGTCAATGGCGTTTTCGTCGCAGTCAATTGATGCAGTCTCGTGTCACCCCGAACCACCACGTTTGTTTTCTACAAGTTAGTTGTGTGTTTAATTATGTTAGGTCTATAAATTAAGACGGAATGAATTTGATACTCTCCTTCCTTGTTATCCTGTTAACAAATAAATACTTTTAAGGTGAACTGAGTAATGTTTCCCATCTTTACATTTGTAGTAAAATCGAAGGTAGGCAGTTGGTAATAAAATTACTCGCAGTGGCTAATGTCAAGTACCTATATTATATTATAATGTGAGTCTTGTATCCAAATTGCCAACTAATTTTTATTTGTAAATAATTTTTGTTAACTATTTGTAAGCATGACCGTGACCGTATATAACTTCAGTTAAATAAAAATTGCTACTAAATACCAAACATGAAGCATATGTACTAGATCCGTGTGATCGCATCTTATTTATACAGCAAGCAAATAGAATTTGATAATGGCTGGTTAATCGGTTTCATAATGATTTCATAGGTTGGTAATGACATGCAGTAGTGTGTAAATCTCTATGCATCGGTGTAATGATTTTCACAATTTTAATTCATTCAATCACGTTTCAGTGAACGAATTGTGATTTTTAAAAACTTTCGATTTAACATTATACTCTGGAGAACTTAATCTTAATCTCAAGCTATATTATTAGGTAAATCATTAGGCCAATGATTGTGCAACTGTTTCAACCATGCATCACATAATCTTGCCTGCATTTAAACTTGAAGAGTTTGAGTGGATGCGATTTATGATGAAGGAGCTTCATGTTCATACAGGACAATCAATGCCATTGCATTGGTTTTAGTATTAATATTACCTAATTAATAATGTCAATGTCATAATCGGGCTGTATGATTCCACCTTATCTTGTATCCATAATTTTGTTGACATCATCTTGTTGAGCAAGAGTTAATGACATAATATTATATGATGTACAAAAGTTTGTGCTGGTTTTACTTAATCGTAAGGTAAGAAACAGAACTTTTTCTCTGTCTTCTACTTAAAATATCATAGCACAAATAGAATGAATTGTCTATACTCTACTATATACCATCGCATCAATAAAATTTCGACTAGTAGTACGCGAGGCAATATTGATAAAAAATATTAAGTGTTAAGGTATCTATCTATTGTCCAGGCATACACTAATATAATGCAGTAAATATACATTATTTATGATGAGATACACAGATGCAATATTATTTGGATGCTGAGCCCGAGGAATACTGTAAGGCGGACCTAGACAGTGTAGACTGTATATTGCATTGTGTTAATATCTATGTGTCTGTCTGCCAGCATAAAGAAATGAATTCTTTTACGGTTCGTTCTAGAGAAGAGAAGACAGAATTTCAGTACACGTGGAGACCAGACAAAGTGTAAAGTGAGGTTCTGTGTATGTCTGCCAACTTCATCGGTCCAGCAAAGGAACAACCGTTGCGCGTTTCTTATGCATATTACCTAACTCGTGCACATGGTGAGTCTTGTGAGATGAGACGATGACGAACGTGTTATTCATATTTTAAATAATTACAGTAATTATCACAGAGGATGGGAGGATCAATGGCTACCACATTCACTTACCACTATATACTATATTGCTTGAGACTTGAGAAATATAATTTCTATCTTATTGTTTCAGAGACAAAATTATGAAGAAACACACGTGGACAATTTTTATGAAAACATTTCCTGTACAATATTAGGTTCAATAGGTATAGGAGGTAAATAATAAAGGTACAAAGATGAGCATCAAATATTTTGTAGTTTAAAACTTTTTAAGAAGATGTATTTCCAATTTGAAACTAACTGAATTAACATGCTCGTTCCTCGTTCGTTAATAAATTGTTCTATGTGATACATAGCTTACTTTCCGAAACAGAGTTGAAAATCATTGTATTTGTACATTGATTATGATGTAAACTGAATCTTGAAGAAGTAGATGTCGTATTTAATGCATCTTAAGTCATGTCTCAAGTGTTTCCTCCTATTAATATTTTGTGTAGTTAAACTTTAGTGAGAACGTATACAGAGAATTATCCATTGTAAATTTATAACTACATAACACATACGATATGTATGTAGTATTTAGTCCCATAAATAGTAGTTTTCGTTTTTATCTCATTTCTATGTTAATTAACTGGAATCTATTTAAGTCGACTCGACTGACTGAAGACCACCATATCTATACGAAGCAATTCGGTTTCGGGTTACGCTGTAACACTGTAACGGTAGTCTCATGGTAGGTACAGTACAGTGGGAGATAGTAGCTGAGATGAGAGTAAGTAAATGCATCATCGGACGACGGAGAAGTATCAAAATATTACATCATCCGGCATCCCTTTCAGATCACAGCATCAATCCATGCTGCGACCGTAGCACAAAACAAACTTTATTTTTTCAGTCCACGTGTAGAAGGGGAAAGTGTTGTTTCACAGAGAAGAATAGTAAATTACCAACGTTTTAACTTCGAGGGGACCCTTGAAGAGATTCGTGAAAAAAATACCGGCACGTGGATATTGTCTTTATTCAACGAGCATAACCTAATGCATTTCAGCCTGTCTTCAGGCCAGCTTAAAATTCAACCAATCTGGCATGCAGCAGGGCAACCCATACCCAAAATCAAACCTTTTTGCATTACTTTTGCATCGTTCCAGTTTGTCTACAAGTTTTACATGTACTACGTCCAGGCCCTTGTCTATCTTCACTGCGCTGTATTAACATGAACTATAGGATACTAAACCGGCCGGTTCATCAATCTCCTCCACGAGTAACACTGATTCTATAATGACATTTAATTGTGTATCGGGTGTTTCATATTGTCATGTACCCACATTTCCACAAAAGTAAAAATTGTCGACGAAATAACTTCTTTGAAACTAATTAAGTCAAAATAGCGATACATTTTAGAATTTTACAGTAAAACCACATTCATATCAACTTCCAAATTGCAATTATAGAATAAATGCAATTATACTACTAGATACATTTAACTGTACTAAAAATTACAAACAAATAGTAGCAATTTCCAGTCCGTTGTATTGACCATTGAAAATGAAAGTTGTGATAAACATAGCCAAGAAATTTTTACATGAAAAATTTCACCCAACATTTCACAGAAAGTAAGTTACGTTTCAAAACTCAGTAAATGAGATTATTATTATTCAAGGCTTATATACACGGGCTTCTACAATGTAGCAATATTTGTAGTGTATATATATAATAGCAGTATTACATGTATGCAGCTACTGCTTCCACATCTACCGAAATTCAATAAAACTGAAGAACATAGTTGAAATTGTATCAGAATTAGCAATACACATGCATTATGCATATCATATAGATACTCTCGTTCTACACGGTAATCTCGGTCTACTCGGTACTTATAATATTAACAACCATTAAATTTAAATAAATATATGTTTTGAAGTAGCTATCACTGCTATGAATGACTGAATGAATCTCAAATTGTGTAGGTGTAAAAGGAATGATGAGAATTATATATACTTTAGCTTGGAAATCAAACCGAAAGTATTCTGGAACACCCTGCAGAGTTTACACTACTTAACTTTCTGAGAGTTAATTCAATTGGTACAAAGAAGAAGTTTGCATCAATATGCACTATTGCAAACAATCTTCTGCTTCTGATTTCAAGTGAATTGCTTATACAGCAAAATGATAATAATATTATGATAATGTTTTTTAAAGTCAGCATATTTAATGCTTTTTATGTATTATATACCTAAGAAGAAGTTGATAATTTTACGTCGCAATGATTCTAAGAGGAGGAGATATCCAGTTGAATGAAGTTATGATTCATAAAGAGCTTGGGAAGCTCTAGTCGTTACAGCAGTCCAATAAAATTCCCATCTGTCTGGAATAGGCGGTCTTCTGGCACTATAAATACAGGCCGGCACACTTGGCAGAGGCTTCACTATTTGTACTACGACTGGACTGCTCACAAACATTTTCAAGTCTCATCAAACCGTTTTCCAGCAATCTTTCTACAAGCCAACTTTTCAGTTTTTGGTAATTGGTTTCGTGAGATATCAGAGTGAGCAACAATTATTAATTTAATTATATTTAAACGAACAGAAGTCTCAACATGTTAGTTTATTATGCAGTGAGTGCAATTTGTCTTTTTTACCCGTGTGTTGAGTTGCCCCTAAATGAACCTCATGGAGGTGTTCCGCCCGATACGACTGTCATCGCCGTCGCACCTCAAGTGGAAGAGAAATATCTCAGAAAAAATCAATCCAATGAATTTTCTCATTCAGTTTCTCAATTTCAAGATAATCCGAACATAATTATTCCCCAAAGACCAAATCCAATTGTTTTTATTCGGGATGGTGGTCTAAGAGGGTTTAACATGAAAACCATTAAGGGAAGAGATATTGAAGCCTACCAAAGTATCCCGTTTGCACAACCACCAGTTGGATCGTTAAGGTTTAAAGTAAGTTTAATCTGTTTAAAATCTCACAATATACCACAAATTTTTATTATGTAAAGCATTATATAATGAAAACAATCATTTTGATAGAATCCAGTGCAGAATTTGCCTTGGAGGGGAATTCGAGATGCTGTTGATACAACACCATCGTGTATTCAAACCGATTTCATCCAACAATACAAACTTATTGGACAAGAGGACTGTTTGTATTTAAATGTATATCGACCTGTCGTAAGTCAATAATAATTATCAGTGAAAATATTTACGAATCATCAAAATGTATGTGAAACAAAATAGTAGAAAAAATACAGTTAACGTTACAAAAAATTCTCTATTTTTCAGACCACAAGATTTAATCGTATCAATGCCCGTGGTTTGCCTGTCATGGTTTTCATTCACGGTGGAGGGTAAATCACATTTTGTCTTTTTTTTTTGTGCAGCATTGTTAAATAGAAAAATTATTCAGAAACATGATTTATTTGAGTGATTATTACTTGTTAGGTGAAATAATTTTTTAGTCAAACTGTATAGGTATTAGGTAACTAATTTGCTATAAAATTATTTTACAGATTCTTCTTCGGATCTTCTAATTTATACGGGCCTTCCTATTTACTAGAAAACGATATCATTCTAGTTTCCATAAATTACCGTTTGGGACCTTTAGGTAAGTAAAATTTACTTCTCGTGTATACTTACTACCTCATCACCTCTGCATAAATAATGGATGCATTTTGTACTTTTTATTAAATAAGTCATGAAAACAATTGCAAATAAAATGCTCGTATGAAGTACATTTGTACTATGGCTGTAGTCTAGAGCTACTTATGGTAGAATAGGTATATAGTGGTGTATTGTTTTCATCTTTATTTTTATCAGTAAAAACTAGAAACAAGGTAAAATGATTGAACTTGGAAGATAAGTTTATCATGTAGTATATGAATATGAAGTAAAAATAAGTAGTCAAGTACTTATAAAAAGGTTGCAGAAAAACATAGTCTGCCGGTATACGTAGTTCTTGCATGCTGCACGTGTATACATATTTCTCACTTCCTTGAACTTGTCATTGTCGTTCAAGACATCTATACTTATAAGTACATCGCATCGGTAATCGGTACATGTAGTAGTAGGTATCATTCCCAAATTCCCATAGTGTATTATTATGTACAAACACATTGCACTGATACATATGGCTGTTATGTTGAATGAAATTACTCCTTACTACAGAAACACACATAAACAAGTCAGATACTACATTAAATTATATACCTTCACCTTATTTGTATTCTAACTCACTTAACAAAAAATCAGGTATAATGAAAAACATATTAAATGTTCACATTTCTAATAGAATCAAATATGTAAAAACCAGCAAGTTTTGTTTGTCTCGGACACATCTAGTACCTCTAGTATAGCTTCTTGTTCAATGTGTATTTGCATCTAGTTTCTTCTCTTGTTTTAGGTAGGTATATTTTATAAGCTATACTTACTGCTTTAATATACTACTGCTGATTTTACTGGCACCACTAACCTAATGCTACAATGCAAATTGATTTTGTTCACAGCGATTGAGTTGTGTACATATACGTGTAATACGTAATATGTTTACGCGTATTCGCTACCTGCACAACGGAAAAATGAGGGAT
>JABASD010005375.1:0-12579 GCA_019776165.1 Pogonognathellus flavescens | reverse complement strand
ACCAACATGGACAGTCGTTGCGTCGCCCAAGTTTCCCGGCTTACTACATTTTCAAATATTTTGCTCTGGAATGCCGGGTCTGTCCCTCGTCCTCGTTCTTATACGAATTAGTATTGTAGCTGGAATGGCTCCGCGTCTAAAGCGCAGCCATTAGAGCGGACGTAAATATTTCAACTTCGTCAGAATTTAATGTAATTATATAAAATATTTAGTACAGTAAATTCGAATGTGCTAACATTATAAGAGTGTGTGATCACATCAGTAATGGGGTCGGTAAGGGGTCGTTCATAAAAGGCGTCGCGCCGGTAGGCGGGGTCTACCCAAAGACGATTATCAATGTTAAAGGTGTGCACAAAAGTGCCAAATTGAGCGATTAAAGAGGGAGCCAGTGTCTAAATAGTCCATTTTTTAACCGGCGTCTTTTATGGACGGCCACTAATTGAGTCGTCTGGGGTGACTCTAAGCCCAAAAATGATATTTTGGGCCAAAGTAGGCCATTTTGTTTTACAATCCCCTTTCTCTCGAATATAAGAGGGAGGGCAGGGACTAAAGTCTATGCTTGGATATACCTCACAGACTAATTCATCTACTCTAAAGTTGGGATGTCAATGTGTTTGCCTGTGCGTGCCCGTTATTATTCATCACTAACTAGTTTCATTGAGTGAAAGCACAGCCCAAATTCTTTTCCATGCATACCCGGTTGACACGTAAGAAACAAACATATTGACATTGTGTATTAATCATTTCAATTTTGTGGTAAGCCTCTGTTTACAAGTCTAAAAAAGAATTCTTCATAATTTAACCCCAAGTAACAAACTTATTGCATAATTGACGACGAAATACATGAAAGTGACATATGTTCCTCTTTGAACATAAAAATAATCGCCAACTTGCAATCTGAGAGTTCTGTAGGAACGAACACGTCTTCGAGTCCAGGGATCTCCAGCCAAGCAGGAATGCCATTTGTGCTTGAACTCGACAGAGTTAATATTAAAATATGCCATGATTCTAATAAAAACTATCTCAAACAAGGTCTGGAATACATTCAATAGGAGAACACATAAGTATGTTAGAATTCTCAACTGCTGCTTTAAACGAAATGTTGCAAATATGGTCATGATGTGAATTATTTGAAAGGTGAATAATCCTGTAGGCATACTTCTTTTCATCATTTCGTTCACTATTTCATTAACCAGATACATGCATGGATACATATTTATAGCCTCAAACAAACAATTTAACTCTTTCAACCGGGTTACATTATTTACAAAATTAAATAAACTCAATTTACTGATTGTGTTGAATGAGTTGAGCCACAAATATATAAAAATGACATGATGCACAAGAGAGAAAACGGCGAATAAACACAGGTACAAAAGTAAAATCGCACTAAGCATAATTACACTAAATTTGTTTTTGGATGATGGACACAGCAGATTCAGTAATGGAGTAAAAATATGCTCTTTTAGCATGAAAGCTGAGAAAGGAAAAACTAGAGCAAGTCCGATACCCATTGGTGCCCATAGATTGGCAATAAATCCAATAACGTCAAAATTCGGGTTTTGGTGGCTTAGTTGCTTTACAAATACAGCTGAAAAATATTAAATAAATTCATTTAACTTCATTTGTCTTTCTATTGGTGTAATAAGCAGAAATTGAATACACATTCATGATTAAAGCCCTGATAAATATTTATTTAAATGTTTTACATACATTCAGCTACAGTAATGAGATTTTATTTCTTAGCCTTTCACAATATACTGAATAGACATCGTTCGAAAAAAATCTATATTTGAGATATTTGAGAAAGACTTATTTGTAATATTGCATATTTATGAAATTTTTAGATTATGTTGATGCAAAAACACGAATAAAAGTAAGCTGTATTCAGAGACTCTGCATTAATATTGGCCAAACCACTTGTTACATAGAGTTGATTAAATGATCCCATTTTTTAATTTGATCTTCCATGAAGTTCGGAGAGAACACATACGAAGTTTGAAAGAATTACGTTCATTCATTCTTGAGTTATTAATTGAACAGACAGACGGACGGACAGGCGAATGAACTATTATTATAAAGTAGCTTACGCTACTTAATAAGCATATTTGCCGCGACTAGTATCATGTTGTACTATTTTAAAGAAATTATGTCATGGATTGTACTATAGAATATTACACGGGGTTTATGAAACATAATATGTATTAACTTAAATGTGCAAAGCTAATCGAAATATAACCCATATAATTTCCTGCTAACCCAACTTGTTTTGACTTAAGGAATTAAGGAAAACTGAAAAAAACTTAACTATGTTTAATATTTTTTTGCATTGCTAGAAATTTTAAGCTACCTTTGTGACTAGGTACACTTATTAAGGTAATTTAATTTATAAATAGCTTACTGGAAAATTGTTTATCAAACTGAAGATACATGTTGAAAATAAAAAGTGTGTTTCGAAAAGAAATCAGTGCTGACAAATTCCATGACAGTTCAGGTATCACGATAAAGGATAAGATGATCATTATTAATGACAAAATCAATCCGTAGGGTGCTGTCGATTTTAAAATTTGTATAAGGAAGAATACAACTGTGTAGAAAACGAAAGACACTAAATAAAAATTTCCGCAGTACCACAAAAATAGTCTTACTCGACCTTTCACCATTTCTATTTGATTAAGTGTTTTGTTGTAAGTGTAAGGTCCAAAGTGAACTTTGTCGCACAAAGAATAGAAGTTAAAGAGTGAAATCCGTGTCCAGTGGGTACTCATTTTTATAAACTATTTTAAACCGAATGATAATTGTTAAATCTTTTTTCAAATTATAAACGCTGTTTTTATAGTATTGCGTTTTATATGTTTAATGGATACTTCGTTTTTTATCATACAATTCCATGATGTCATAACGACAAAACGATACACCAAAATTTTTAAGACCTATTTTTGGGTTGACACGGAAGCATTTTATTTGTCTTTATTTCCTCGTTTACCTCATATTTATATTTATATAAGGAGACATGTATACACTGTGATTAGCTAATCAAATTGGCAGTTTCAAAACAAGATGATAAGGATTTTAAGTTTCTCAAGCAGGAAGCTATATTAAAGGAGATGTTTAAAAAAAGTTGTTTACTAAAATTCTGAGTAAAAAGACAATAGTTCAAAACCGGACATAAAAATCTAACTAGTATTTCCAAATCGCAGGTACAACTTTCCTTATTATAAGAGATGTCCATTTCCTATAGCGAAAAAGTTGCGCAAAGTTTCGCATAAAATCTATATAATACTTTGTGCGCACCGCGTAAAGGTAGGTTAGGTATTTAGGGTAATGAACAGCCCCGTCACAGACGTACGTCGCGACTGTGAGATGGCTGGAAAGGGTTGAGCATCTATGCTTACGTGAGCTCTTTTGTCGAGAAAATAACACACAGTGTTGTTCGATTCGTCTTACACCTTACTTTATTTCAAGTAACATTTCTTAGTGTATAATATATTCATATTGTGTGTAATAGTAATAACGCTTTACACTAGTGTGTGTGTACATCATAATGACAGCTGAAATGCTGCTACACGTATAGGTACACTTGTATAAACAGGGAACTGCAAAAGCACGTAAAACATTGTTAATTCGGCAAAAGTTGAATCAGGAATCATGGATGTATACAGGTTATTCCATTAGTGCTAAAAATTATGACATTCTAAGTACGTAAATTGTTTTATAAATATAGTAATATGAATATTAAAAAAACATGATAAGTTCTATCATATAAAATGGAGTAAATATAGTAATTCAAACTATGATTAATTTCAATATAAAATGCAATTTTTTTATAGTAAACAATAATATTTATATGAAAATCTATTTAGTAGTAGGTAATGGACATAATTTGCTGATTTCAAACATGAACGTTTCTAAGTCTATAATTCCATTCTCTAGTTCATATTTGTTTTTATTGTACTCATTTTCACGTTTCAAAACTGACTTTTGCGTATAAGTAAGTAATTCTTCTCTAACTGCAAGTTCAATTTTAGTGGACGCATATTGCTGATCGTTTCTCAGGATCATTAAAAAATTCCAAATATTAGGATGACTTCTATTGATGTCGCTATTCAAGCGACTATGCCATGATTCGAGAGCGTTTGTGGTCCTGTGCGCTGTAGTGTAATAGTGGTTCCACATGGCCCTAATTATTCAAAAATGAGTCAATGGTACAAATTGCTGACATTGTGTATAGTTAATTAATTAATGTCATTTTACCTATCAAATCTTGCGCTTGACTCGTCCATCCATGTTTCCAAAAGATAATCTAATAGAGATGTTGCTTGAGGTAAAGTTAAGAAAGATGGAACTTCAGAGTGTAACACAAGCCAAGCTTCCTCCAATAAATGAATTGGCACTAACGGCAGTGTTATGCATTTTTTCACCCATTTCATAATGCTCTTGTCGGTACACGCACTTTTCAATCCCAGTTTCTGAGCATTTCTCCATACGGCTTGTGCGTAGTGAAAGAAACATCCTTTAATTACAGAATTAGGAAGAGTACTTTTGATTGCATTTATAGCAGCCATTTCAAAGTCTAGCTGTATAGTATGTGGTGAAAAATTGTATTTTCTTTCTGCTGAAATATGTATTATTGCATTTAGCATACGTTGGTACGTCAGAGTTTGTAAATTAGGCAGAAGGCAGTACAACAATGGCATTATCTGTAATTTCAAAGTAAAGATGTATAAATGCAAATATGCAAATCCAACACCTAATCTCACTAGTGTACTACAAATGTTTATGAGTATAGTATACAATAATTGTGTACTGGAGATGCAACTTACTTTTCCATTAATGTCCCCATGTAAAGTATAAAGTTGCTTGAACAACTTAGGCACACAACGGAATGTTCCGTCCAGCAAGCATTGGCATAACAAAGCTAATGATCTGTCAGTGCCGAATATCTAAATGGAATAATTGATAGTTAAGTTTATGTAAATTCTTTTACATGATCATAACTTTACAAGAACTTTTACATTCGTTTTACATTAATAAACTGTTTTAATAATTACCAATATTTTATCAGTATATCCATCATCATACAGCAAAAAAGCTTCTCCATCCAACGTTTCTGCCCATGTCCCTTCAATGCGAAGCTGAGAAAGAGATTTTGGTAATTTAGGAAGCACTGTTTTTCTGTACTCATAAAGCGTTGAGCGAATAGTCACATACTGAGGCAATAATAAACGTTCAGAAATGCTCCACCTTGCCAATTCTTCTCTAAATTTTAAAATACGGTTCGTTATAACATTAACCAATCTGTACTAAATCGCACAAAATCAAATATATATTATGTTACCGACTGATATATAAAATATTTATTACCAACCTGTACAGTTGTTGAGGTCGATAGTGGGGATATTTAGCAGCACTGATTCTTAAATTTTGCTTAAACTTTAAAATCTTAATTTCCGATTCATCGTTTGTATGACTATGCTCACTCAAATCACTCACAGACACTATGGAAGAATTTTCTAGCTTGATGTAAACTGAGCAACCACGTCGACACCTCCAATTTGATGCAATATCGTCTCCACGATATTTAGCATATGTGAAATTTTGGTGAACCAAAATATTGCCCTTCAAATGGCCTTTTAAAAAGTAGAATTCTGTAGACATTTTAAAAAATAGTAAAAAATTTGGTAACAATAAATATGTGAAATGGAGGCTATCAACCTGCAGAACCAACTGAAGCAAATATTAAGGTTTAGCATTTTATCTGTATAAAAATCTAAAACTCATAAAACTCCGTGTCTTATCACAATTTAAATAGCAAGATAAATGTTAATACTCTGATTTGCATGATTTCTTATTGTTTTAAGTATTTTGCATGCATTGATTTTTTCCATTAACAAAATGCAAGTTATCCCATGTACATAGCATAATGTAAACGCGTAATATTATATTTTGTGAGACTGAGTGTATATGATTTATGTTAAAATGCTGATGTAAGTATAATATAGCAGTGGCATTGTAGGTAATGTAGCATTTACATGAGAGAAATGAGAGGACATTTTACGAAGCGGCAACAATGTGAGGTCCAGGTAAAGAAACTAAAATATCTTTCCAACCAACTCACACTTTAATCCTCCCCAACAACCCTAGGATTATCTGTCTGTGATATACTTGGATTGGCCCGTATTTAGGTGGGATTTGGAGACTTTTTTCTTGGATTAAGGGGAGTCTATTGTATGTTGAAAATGTTAATAATGTCTAGTGTAGCTTGCCGATTCGTGGGGTGTATAAATCCCATCGCCCCTAGCTTGACCCGTTATTTTTGTTTCTACCAAATGAAACTTACAATTGCTCTTTTAGCTAATGTATACTTAACTGACTATTTTCTCCAATTTTGTTTATTAGAACTCGTTCAAACTTCTCATTCATACGTGACCTCTGGGTATGAACAAATGTCGAGTTTGCAATTGGGGTGCACCGGTCAACTCCTCCTTGATCTCTGACCTTTTTCTTGCGCCACTTTATCACAACATGTTTGAATGGTTTACAGATATTGTCATGAAGTTTCACAAAAGAATGGCTGCTGCATATTTTGTGTAATAAATTAATTATTAGTTAAATATATCTAGGCATGCCGGTCGGTGTGCGTCATTTATTGTATGCTGACAGTATTAAGAGTGGAATATTAGTTTTCACATTCAGGTTCCTTTTTGTTACATATTTGGACTTTTGACTTGGGGAATTGAAGGACAATCACATACACGTGTGTGATTTAAAATTAATGCTAAGTGAATTTATCCTTCATAAGGTCAAAGAATGTTCTACAAGTCCGTAGAGAATATGTAAACAATGATTTAATAATAAGTAAACATTCCTTCAACATTAATGTAATGCGAAATATCTGTCGCTTGTAGTACCTAAATATTCATGACATATTTCCAGGTTGTAACAATAGCCCTATGGTATTTTAAATTACAAGGGCATATTACCTAAATAAGTTTTCACCTGTCTGACTTTTCTTACAAATATTCAGGTTTTTATTCTTCGTCCGCAGTAAATGTCCACGAGTAAGCACGTGTATGTTGAAAAATTAATAATAATTCCGCCTTTAAGTAAAAGTAATTTCCGGGTTCCTTTCCTAGAAACTCGTGCAAGGTTTAAGGTTATATATGTTGCTTTATCAATTTACACTCAATATGATGAAATATGAGTCAAGTTTTTAAAGCTGATTATTATGCCTGTATGGTGACGACGAGTTGGACGAGCTTATAAAAAGAAAAGTTTTCATTTCGTTACTGCATAGCTTTGTATTTACAATCTTCTTAAATTTCTTTAAAATCCATATTGCGCTGCTAATGCATATTAGTGCAATTTTAATTAAAAGAATTTTCTCCTCAGATAAAAATCTGCCGTTTCGCTCTCATATAGTAGAATGTATTTTTTAGCCTAAAAACTATTTAAAATCTAAATAAAAATATTTTGAAACCCAAAAAATTGAGCTAGACATTACGCAACCTTTGAACATATATAATATTTGAAAAGGGAACATAAGATGTTTAGCCCAGAAGGAAAACTTTTGATAAAATTAGCCTTGTCACTGTGTTGTTACTTTTACGTTCTTCCATGTAGTTTCAGTTTGAAAACTTTTCGACTAGAAAAAAATAGGAAAGCATTCATCCGATGTTGCATGCTTCATATATGTATTGTCATATACACAATTTATTTAGTGTTTGGAGCAATGTTTTTTACATTGGACTATTACTACCTTATAATGGTTCTACCTGTCATCACCATGCACTTTATCATTGTCATTTTTATATTTAATTTTTGGTATGTTCTGCGTGGGGATGTGTCTGACATCAACGGATTTTACTCATTATGCAATTATATAGAAAGTAAGAATATCTAATTCAATTTATTCGTATCAAATATTTTAAGTAATATTGTAATTAAATTGCACTGTATTTTTATGTGTCCTTCTTTAGAAAAATATGTTTTAGATGGAGCCAATTTACAAGACGGAAGTGAGATTCTGATGTTCTTACTTATCTCAACCTGTAATGCATTTCCTATATTTTATATGATATTAGCCCCAATGTATGTACCTGACCATTATGGACTTCTATACAATCTTTTCCCACTGTACCTTAAAAATTGGGTTCGAATCCCAATTTTGTTTTTACATTCTTGGATGATGTTCAATGGATTTAACATAATAATGCTTCATGCCATTTTGTGTCTATCAACTATTTCCAGCGTACTCAGATTGGTAAAGACAGAACTACGTCCAAATCAAAAGTCATACAAAACCAAAGAAACACTTCGACAACCAACTCAACTGTGTCACACTTACAGATGCCTCCAAATACTGAATTTGTATATTCAAGAAATCTGTGGGATGTTGTCTACTGCAATTCAATTTATAGGAAATAAGTTAACTTTATTATGTAATTATATGTTGATTATGAAACACAGTGTAATGTCATATCCATTAATTGCAATTATAGCAGCAGGGTCAGTATTTTCCTTCGGAGGGTGGTTTATGGCCCTATACGTTACTGGTCAGTATGACCATCAGTCAAAAAGATACTTAAAGCAAATGAAAAATTACAAATGGGATACAAAATCCAATACTAAATATATGTCTAAGTTTAGAAAATCGTGTTTGCCAATCAGGCTTAAACATGGAGGAATTTATACAATTAAAGTTACCACTTGTTTTAGGTATTTGATGGTTGTTGTTCGTGGAACAACGAAAGTCTTAATCACATACGGCAAGACTTGAATAACGTAACGCATCATAACTACGTAGAGGCTATTTGTATTATTTTTCTTTTGTTATAATTCACATAAAATTCCACAGTGAATGTATATTGCTATTCATTTGTATGTTACATAACTATAAATAATTCGCATCAAATAAAACATTAAATCAACGACCTGTTAATTAATCGGATGATTCACGGAAAATGTTGCAAATAATAAACTAATGTAAAATTATATGATTTAAATATTCATTAAAATATTCTGGTTTAATGCTTTTTGCAACCTAATAAAGAAAGACGCTTCGCAATGACGCAGAGGGACATCGATTTTGTGGAGTCAATGGCATGAAAACGTTAATACTAAAAAATTGATATCCTCGCATATAGCTGGAATAATTGAGTAAAGTTTAATGTTTTAAGTCAAAATTATACTCTAAATTCGCAGGTACTGCTAGAATTTTGGTTTTTTCTATATACTGGGGACAGATTTTGTACTTAATCGGATTCCAAAGGACTAAGCAACGAAAGGATCTATATGGCTTGAATTTTAAGAAACAGTGAGCGTTTATAACCATTTTTATACCATGCGCAATCGGTATCAAATCTCTACTCCTATATTCTAAGTTAATGAATAAGCACAAACTAAATATTATCGCTAAATTTAATGATAAGACTGACAAGACGCAATATTATTTTATTGACAATTTTCTACAGTAAGAGCTATTTCAGTTTGTGCGCTTGGACATAAAAAATCTTACTTAAGACAATGCAATAGAAAACAGTTTTATACTGCATGTTTATATGGGTTCATTATTTTCAGTAATTAAATGCGAATAAAAAGTTGTACATGCACAATGGGCCACATTGCAATATAAAACCAATGGAATTATACCATTGCAATGAAAATGGTCAGTTAGCAAACACATTAATAGTAGTTGATGGATAAACCACAAAACTATGTACAATGCCATGTATTTTTATCAACCTACATATATACATGTGTTTAATATACAGGGCTACCTTACTATGTTATGCATAATGAGATGCTACGTCTCAAGCCAGATACCTGATTTAAGAAACCTGAATTGTAACTGTCTTTCGACATTGTTATTAAATTATGGACATGAAAGACATTTAATTTTCCAGAAATAGTCGGCCTAATTAGAGGAGCAATTTTTATTCCCAAAGAAAAGTACCTATTCCAATTAACTGAATGTGAATGTGTGTTTATGTTTCAAATTAATGAGAAAATGTTGCAGTTAGCTTTTATAGCATTCACTGGGTTCATATTTAGGTCTTCAGTCACATGTACTAAAGTCGTTCAATGCAGAAATATTCAATTTATTAAAGTTCGGTGTAAACTTTTCTAAAATACACAGCCCCAATATACTCAGTTGATAAACTGACGAGCAATATTCAATTTCATTCTGAACCATTTTCAGTTTCAGCAAGTGTAAAATTTAATACTTCACTGATAAATAACAATGAGTCGTTTTTGGGTAGCAATTTTGTTATGTATAGCTACATGTGAATGTAATACAAATATAGTAAATACAAATACAGTTAATTTATGGAAAGGAAATGCCAAATTTCAAGAAATATTTCTTCAAGTTTTAAATTACAGCATCAGGGAGAATTATTCGAAAATATTTACAGTTCGTATTTATTTCGGTGGCAGCTTTCATTCAACTTTCACAAATGATTTTCAAGAATACATCTCTTCAAGCTATCCATCAATCGTAGGATGTTTTCACAGAGATATCAGAACGACTGACACCACTCGGGCCAATACCCACCATACAATGGCAGCCATGATTTTTGTATTTTGGATCAAATCTATTCACTCCACGCCTGAAATAATTCAAACAATTTTATCAGCTGGGAACCGAAGAAAAGATAAATTCATATTCATATCCGATGAAAAAACACTGTCGAATTTCCTCCTGCAGAAAACAATTACGGATCTACAAAATAGAATAGGAATTTCGTTAACCACACATGAAATATTTTTGGATCCTCCCATTTACGACAATGGAAAAATGGTGAAAATGAATGTGGAAAAGATGGACCAAATCCTAAATTCGCCCCGAATGAGAAAAAATCTTTACGGGAGGCATATTCGAATATCAGCTGCAAGAATCCTTCCGTTCTTTAACGTCGTCAACGTCAATGGTGCTGACACTTTTATTGGAACTCATTACGAAATTATGGTAGCGGCTGCAAAGGCATTCAATTTCACATTTTCCGTTTATTCTCCTCCCGATTTCCTCGCGTATGGAGAATATTCATCAAATGGCACATGGACTGGTGCCATGGCCACGATTATCTACAAAGACGAAAACAACAATTACGACATGACAATGGAAATTGGCCACCAGGCAGTTTGGTACACAGACATTGACCTTGCCAATGTAATGGTAATTGCTACAGTGTCATTCTTAACATCATACTCTGAAACCAGCGTCAAATGGGAAGCTTTCTTTTATCCACTACAATTATCCGTTTGGATTTCCGTAATAATTGCCTTTGTGATTGCTACAGCTGTCTCATCTGTAATTTTGTGTACGCGAAATTATTCCAAGAAATATACAGGTGATGAAAATCCACTAGTCACGTCGTTTTTCACGTTATTGGCATTTTCTCTGGAGCAAACGGTTAATATTCCATCCCGACTAAAGTCAATTTGCGCATTGTGGATGTTTTTTATAATTGTTACTGGAACTGCGTACAAAAGTAATCTGGTTTCTTACCTCACCTTTCCAGAAGCGGAAAAAATTCCACAAAATTTTGAACAACTTGCACAGCATGATGAATATTCCTACATTTTAGCCACACTGGGAATTCTGGAATTCTTATTTTTTAAGGAAAATAAATCTCCGTTGATAAGTAAAATTAGTAATAAAATGTCGGTTACCACGGACGGTGTAGGTTGTGTTGAAAATGCCTTAATGGATCCGAAAACTGCCTGCATGGGATGGTTCCCTTGGCTAAAACTGGTTGTGGCTGGGACTACAACATTGAACCCTCAAATGGAATTGTTTCATTATTCGACTGGGTCTGTTATGCCGTGTCCATGCTCCCTGGGATTTCAAAAACACTCTATTCTTCTGGACGGGTTTATTCCCATAACTTCAGCAGTGTTTGAATCATACATTTACAATAAATGGGAAAATGAGCTCATGTATGACTTAAAAATGACTAGTAGGAGGAAGCTTATGCAAAACAAAGGAAGTGTTGTGTATAAAAGATTGTCCCACTTGGCCTCCGCACTCAACACAAATAATGTCGAACCTTTGAAAATAGTAAATGTCAAAATCATTTTTCTGATTCTTTTCATTGGATATGCATTGTCAGTTATTGCTGCAATGAGAGAATTTATATCAAATTTTTTCAAACAGAAAGCTAGGAACCTTTTTATAAAAGATCTAATTCGGATTATAAAATAAAAGTATGGATTATAGGTAATTTACCTTGATAAATGTGTGATGGAAGTCTGTGAATTCGCCACAATAATTTGCTTACAATTTGCAGAAATGTTAGTTTTATTATGATTATACATGCTATAAATAAATAGAAATATGATATTCCGCGATTTATCTCATTATCAGATTATGATTGAGGATCTATATCTACGTGGATCTAGTTGCATTATTAACCTTAATCGTTAATCTCATTATATTATTGGCTACATAAAGGAGTAGGTATATATTTTATTGTATACAAATCAACATAAATATTATGTTACATATTATAATACATTTTAAGTATGATATATTATAGTAAGTATACTTTAAAATATTATTTTGTGAGAAGCAGTTGT
>JABASD010005374.1:0-12580 GCA_019776165.1 Pogonognathellus flavescens | reverse complement strand
TCACCAGAGCCAATTGATCCTTCATCAGAATCACCTGAGCCAATTGATCCTTCATCAGAATCACCTGAGCCAATTGATCCGTCATCAATATCTTAAACTCTTCTTAAGTGTGAGATGTAGGACTGGCCGACGGCCGTGCCATTTCCATAATATACTTCGTTAAGTTCGTTATACCTACGTAATAACGCCGTGATTTAATGTCTCTGTTAAATATTAAGTTTGAAAGTAGACAAGCAGGAAACATCATTTTATGTAAGTTTTGATAATTTTAGTATTGCACTTACATTGTACTGCTTGAACCAGTAAATCGTCTGGCAAAAAGGAAATATTCTACTATTAGTAATAGTATATCAAAATCCTATTCATATGTATATATTTTTTGTCCTGAAAGATTCATAGGCCAAAAAGCATAGCTGAGAAGATGCATTGGTAAAGCAATTCTTAGTGTAAAATATCATAGTAATCCAATTATTAGAAAATATCTGACAGCCCACTCATTAGTTTAACAACATTATATTATGGTCTCAAACTTTGGAACAATATTAAGGTGGGTGTTTTGTAAGTGACCCAGAGCATCTGATGATATAAATACAACGAGTCATAAACAGAAAGCTTTAGCTTCAGTATGAACAAACATGAAACATTTCCTACTCAAGTTTTCACTTATCCTCACCTTTATTCCTTTATAGAACTATATGCTATACTCAATACCAAATGCCATTATAAAATACCCACTTGTATTTATTTACTATTGCAAACCTTGATGTAGATGAAATAAATAAATGATAGTGTTACTGTATTAATAAATATTATTTATTTATTTATATAAAGACTTACTTAAACAATTATTAGCATCATATTAATGGTTTTGGTGAATTTGAGATAAATTTTCCAAAAGAACTTAAAAACGTAGAATAAAGATTTACCAGAGAAGATCTTCCTCTTGATTTAGGCAAACCATTTACATTAGCCTTTTGACCTAAATTGATTCATTGTCCATACTTTCACACAATATTATCCAACGAAGAATCCGTTTTCATGAATTGGGACATAGGTTTGGAATTACATTTGCAATATCAAATTACTCTCTCACCTACGTTTATAAAGTGGGGTCAATCTATTTTAATCGTGAAATTCTTAGCTTAGATGTAATATGTGTACTACATGGTGGTGTTGAATAAATTTCTAGTCCTGGACTTCTTAATCTGTTGAATTAGAACACGTATGCAAAGTAAATATTTGTTTAGCATAGTATTTGATTTAGAATCTTTGCTGGGGCAATAAGATTTGAAATGGAATCTTGTCGAACACAATGCTTAACAAAATCAGGGTTGGCATTTCCAGGAACTTAAGCATGTCCCGTCTAGGAAATATAAAAAAACACGGAAAAATTTGGAAAAACACGGAGAAATACGTAGTAATGGAAAAAATCCACGTACTATATAAGTGTACACATAAACCATGCATATCCTTTCCTTATACCAAGAAATGTCAATTAAAGTGTAATACTGATAAAACATAATAGACATTTTTAATCTGTTGATTTGAGAAAAAAAATCATTTCACTAAAATGCTAGACGACAAATATTCATGTCACTCATATGCGTCTTGCTTATGATACTCATAATATATGATAATAATATAAGTATAATAAACAATCTGAAAGAAAAATCTCCAAGCGCAGTATATTAAAAAATACATAAGATACACTGCAAGTCATCGGTAAGTTAGTCAAATTATACATAATGTTATCATTTGTTAAATGTAAAACAGTTAATTCTACTTTTGTGACACATACAAAAAATGACAACATGATTAAGAAATTAAGTGTTATGTGATGTGCTCTGTTTTACAGAATTATATACAGCAAGTAATAGCTTGACTTAAAATGCCCACGTTTAAACAAAATTAAAGACTATAACCTTTAATATGAGAATTTGTTGTCCGATGACTACAAACTAGAGATTTTAGAAGCTTGAGGGTTATGACTCTGTGTAGTAAATACGACAATACTGTCTTAATCAATGAAATTGTATTTCGCCTTGCTCAATTGTTTGACTTGAGACTGTTGAGACTTGCATTTTAATTGTGTTTGTTATTTCTGTTTACAAACTATAGGATAATAATCAATGGAATGAAAGAGTATAGTCAAGGAATAGGAAGTAATTGGGGATCGTAGCTGCTTTTGTGCATCCACACATGCATTTATGTGTATATTAAGTTATAATCTGTATTTTTCGATACGGAAAAAGAAACTTAGCGTTAAAAAATACGTATTTTTTCGTAAATTTCCGATGTACCTCTTTTCCAGGATTTTCAACCCTGAACATAATTTATCTAGATTTAACTAAATCCCATTAAGGTCGTGTATATTGAAGCTTCATTTACAATATTTACAAAGGATTTAGTTTCGGTTTTGGCTAAGATCGGATGGATAATTTATAGAATAGAAGTGAATATATAAACCTTAAAGTAGTAATTAGTTTTATCGTAACTTTCTTCGTACAAAGCTATAGGATGGGATTTTTTAGTGGAAAATCGATTTTGTCCTCATTCGTACAAAAAATCTTAACTGAAGTAATGTAATTTATAGCTTCTAGCTCATTCAATTCAAGCAACATGCTATGAAACTTATAAACAACACCTGATTTTGTTTATAATGAATTGCTATTTGGTAATTTTCCCATCAACGTAATGACACTAATGAGCATCACATAGTCAACAAGGATAGCATTATTACATTTGATGTTCGTGTTAATTTCGTCTCATTATGACTGTAGTATATTTTATTTTCCGATGATAAAATGTATTTTAATGCCCGGAACGATCAAAGATCATTGCGAATACATGGAGAACATACTCATGTTTTACCTTGTTCGAAATTGATTTTGTGGTCACAATTGTAATTAATGTTGAGACAGCCAATTGCCAATTGCTTCAAAACAAATGGAAAAGTGAGAAGTTATTCCTGTAGTTTTTAATTTATTACTCCAAAGAGGAAGATTAATGTTTAATTTGTCTGACTTTTCACGGCATCCAATAAAAACGTATAAATATTACATTATTACAATAAAATGGTATTTGTTAGAGCTTTGTCTAGTTTATTTATAGGATGCATATTTATTCATGAGAATATTCCTCACACAATGAATTCCAAGAGCCAAGAGTTAACAAAGTCGGCAATAAGCAGCAAGTTACGAACAAATTAATTTTTCAACGCTCGGAACAATTATATTTATAGCGATAAGGACTAAATTAATATTTAAATACAATCATGACATTAAATTTATTCGGAATTATTGAACAACCTCATTCTTTTTTCCATTTATATTTGTCAATACTTATCCGTGCGCTTATATGAGTACAATTCATTTTTATACCTGTTGGTACAATTCATACAACAGTCATATTTTTCAAGATGACATCATTTCTCACTTAAAAATGCAGTCGGCTCTTTCTATTCCCATTTTTAAGCTTTCAAGTAAAGAACGTTGGGATATTTCTGGTATTAATTTGATAAAGGTATTCATATTTATGGAATATAATACAACTACTACTGTCTGTACAATATTCATATTTACTGTGGAATGTGGTAAGCCTGATGAGATAGTTCAATAGCTCGGTTTTATTTTAGCAGAACTGAAAGGCCCCCTATACCTATACATAATATATACCTAAAAGACTCCTACGTTGGTTGAAGATTATAATATCCTAATCCTGTTTTAGTTTACTTTGTGTATATTATAACAAAGGTGTCTTGATTTTAATTGTGAGTAAGGCTTTTTGTTGGATGTAGCCACTAACAACCACAATTTAATTTAAATATGGTAGAACACTATGTGGTATTGATAACATACTAAAAGCGAATATTTTTACTTAAGTGCATTCAACATTATGGATACAATATGAATGTTACAGTGACATTGGTCGAAGTTCGACTTTAGTTTAATTTTAATTTAACGTTCATTGCCTTATTCCCTATCTGGAAATGAAAGAGTTATTGTTGTTCTTTCTTGAGCAGTCTAATTAAATTATTCAGTGCGGTCAGTCGCCGAAGACATATTTAGAAATAATTACTTGCATCGGTACAAACAATCCAGCAGGGGGTGGAAAAAGGTTTATAATTGGAACGTAGTAACCAATTGGAGAACATATTAAAATCACAATGTAAATATAACGTATGTCTACGAAAGTATTATATTATTATTAAGTTTAATAATAGTACCATGTACAATGTAAGGAATGCTCACCATAAGATTACAATTCCTCAGGAACACTAATCCCAATTTCAGAGAAAAGCATCGTTCTTGTTTTTCAACACAAGACATAAAAGAAGGTACCTTTAAGTCCACTTTTTCTTGGTTGACTCTATTGGCTTATCAACAGAACAAAGTAAGTGGTTTACTATTTCTGTATTTTATTATCCTTTTTTTCACTCTA
The DNA here is from genome assembly GCA_019776165.1 of Pogonognathellus flavescens. NCBI lineage: Eukaryota > Metazoa > Arthropoda > Collembola > Entomobryomorpha > Tomoceridae > Pogonognathellus > Pogonognathellus flavescens. Next base: position 8,140 of record JABASD010005374.1, on the reverse strand, counting down.
AAGAGTTTTACAGACAAGCGTTTCCTTTAAAAGGAGACTTACTTAACCCATTGAAATTATTCTAGTTTCAGAAGTCCTACAGAACACTCAGAAATACATTTTCCAAAAGTCTCTAAGGAATATCATCATGATTTCTTCCCGTCACATTTTGGCCTTGAGCTGCCTTTTCCTCTTCACCTCCGTAGTCACTTCTGCTCCAGCAGTTGCAAGTAAGAAAAATTCAAGTCTAATATCTCAAAAATTAATACAAAATGTTAATTTCTTTATTCAATTATAACTGTAGTGTTAACAAAACTTCAACAAAGAATATTTAAACTAAATTTGAATTTTTGTTTCAGAGCAATCAGTGAGTCAGTCTCAATCTGGTGGTGGTGCTGGCGATGCTGGTGGTCATGGTTCGTAGCAATTTAAATACATAAACAATCATTAATTTATTAATTTTTATTAAATACATCATTAAATATATTAAATATCAATTAATACATCATTAAATGTATTAAATATCAATTAATACGCCATTAAATGTATTAAATTTCAATTAATACGTCATTAAATGTATTCAAAGCGTCTTGACAACGCAGGACCCGATAAGTTGACGCATAGTTGACGAAATCTCAAAAAATTCATTTTTCGTGATTACAAATCATTCTTGCTCGTTGATAATAAACAGTCTGGCACACCAAATCGCATTTGGTGTGCCAAAATCACGAAAATTGAATAAATAAAGTTGATTTTTTGAGATTTCGTTCACTACGGGGTCACCTTATCCCTTCCTGCGTTGTCAAGGTTCCTTGAAATGTATTAAATATCAATTAATACATCATTCAATGTATCATTAAATACATTATTTTATTGATTTGTATAATTTAGTCATATAATTATGACTAAATAAAAAAACTAGAATTCTAATAAAATATTTTTGTTGATAATTTACAGGTCAAGGGGGTGGTGGTGGTAGTGCAGGAGGATCGGCATCTACAGATGGAGGTAACGCCAGTAGTAGCACTTCATCAGACGGATATTCCGGCAGCTCTGGCAGCGGTTCGGTTAACGTAGGTCAAGGACAGAATGCCAGCGTTGGAAATGGAGAAGTTTACGGTAGTCAGTCTCAGAATGACTATTCTTATGGCTCCGCTTATAACCAAGCCGGTGGCAATGTAAGCATAATTTAATACCCATTATTTATAATATTTTCCTCAACATTGTAATCGAATTATTTTTATTGTCAATAGAAAATAATTTTTTACAATGTTTTATGCAAAATGTAGGCAAGTCAAGATACATCTGCCAATGGGCCTAACGCTGAAGCAAGTGGGGGCTCTTCAGCTGGTGGTAGTGGAGACGCAACCAGTTATGCTGACTCTGGTACTGGAAAGTAAACATGACGCAGTTGAAGTTCGTTGGTTAATATTACAGTTTATTTAAAATGTTTTGACTAATTAATAGTAACTGAATTTTCACATGCACTTCAATTCAATGCACAAACCTTCGAAATTATTGACCAGTTTAATTATTTATTATTTCATTTTTATAAGGCCAAAGTGTAATTGAATACTATTATTATTGCTTGATTGAATGCATGCACTTTTTCATTACAGCAACGCCTAAGTTAAATTTTTTCGAAGGGGATTTAAAAATTGTTCGTTAATTGTACTCTTTTGTATGACTAATTGTATTAGTACTGAAAATTATGACTCTCCATTGATTGTAGTGAATAAACATTTAATTTTAACAATGTTTTATATATCTACTTGTTTTAACTGCATCTGTCTGCATTATGGTAATTAGTAATTAAAACAATATTATGAGCCCAGAAAATTCGGATTCATTAAATTTAATTAGGTAGAATGAATAAATACATACCTATATAAAATCAAAGGCGTGCCAAGGATTTGATGTTGGAGGCCCAAATAAAAGATTGAATTTCAGAGGTGGGGGAGGGCGCATAACCGAAAAAAAGTATACTAATTTCCGTCGCAAATGACCTACTCCTCCTCCATCCCAGATTTTTATCAAATCCAGTCTTTTTATATGAGGTAATACATCTTTATAAGCGTCTGGAGCTAATTAAGTTTTAAATTAATCGTTAAAGTATTTTAATTAATTTTGATTTGGTACACAAAATCTGTCAAAAAATTTAACTTTTATTTTTTACTTTTTCACACTTTTCTTATAATATATCCTGTGTATATCATAATTACATAACAGTTTGGTATATTATTTACCGTTTATTTTATTTTATATTCACAACATTTTTTTTCCATTGCTAAAAATATTTTTTGATTAATTGTTATAATCATTATTATTGCAAATATTGTAGAATAATGGCATATTATTATTGCAACAACTTCCTAGATATTTACTTCAAATATAGATTCAATTTAGGATTTCATGTCTTTGCAACTACCACCTTAACATTTACACCTAGGCCGTGTATGTACATTTTACTTTATTTATTGTGTGTTGAGAAAACCTCACATAATATACTTGAATGACACTAAATAAAGGCTTTGACTAACAAATTTACGTAAGATAGTACGTAATACAATAAAATCATTAACAATTATGATCATGCATATTTTTGAAGATCAATAAATACAAGTTTCGATTCAAAAGACATAAATTATTGAGTTATTCAATTTGTAGGTATTAAGGTATTGAATAAGACACATTATTTACTGTTTCCTAACCTTAAAAATCAGTGATTAGGGAAATATTGCCTTACATTAAATCATAGCATAATTATTTTCATTTTTAAACGTCTTCTCAAACATTCCGTTCATTTGCTTATTGTGCAACTAAATCCTTACCTTAACAAATCACACACACAAATCCATGTAAGTTTGTAAAAGTTTGTTAATTTGTCTTTTAAGGTTAATTTTTTATAGCTGGTTGTCTCTCATTTGATGAAATCGTGCATTATTTAATTAAGCTAAAATGTATTACATTTAATTAAATTAGGTATATAAATCAAGATCACAATTAAAATTAATGTATATAAACAAGTTGTAAGTGTGAGCTTTTACAGTATACAAGTTAAATGTTTAAAAAACCAAAACTACCTAAACCACGATCTGATCAAATTTTGGATATTTTTAAAAACATTTGTGATCGAAACAAAATAATCCGAGTAAAATACATGCCACAAAAAATCTAATTAGTAAAACCATTGACTGTTTTCATTTGGTTGGACAGAAATGATTTGTAATTATTTTGCAACTTATTTATGAAATACCTTCCCTCGCCTAGGCGGAATTACTATTGGCGTGTCTTCTTCTAATTCTTCTAATTCTGAATCGGGTGCTGAAGTTGCAATACTTCTTGGTAAAGAGAATGTTCGTAGTGGAGTAGTATTCGTGCTAATATGTCTACTTTGCATAGGTTTCGAATGAGCTAGTTTATACGCAGTGATTATATCTTCCCCTTGAGACGCTTGGGCCAACGACTAATAAAATACAAAAAAACATTAAAATCAATTAATTTCTTATGATTTTTCAAAACATTACATTGACAATTTTAAGGTTTCTTTTTCTAAATTACCCGCTGCTAACTAAATCTAAATCTAACAATAAATACAAATCTAAATATGCATATAAAATCTAAATCAAAATCAAAACGATACTTCGACACTTTATAAAAATAATTAATAAAATAATTAATAAAATAATTATTAAAATAATTAAATGCTTTATAGATTTTTTTACGTATTTACCTTCCAAATTTTTGGAGAAATGTGAAATATATGTTGATTCCTTTCTACGAGTTCTCCGCGAATGAATTTAGGTGGAGTTTCAGGTTTGACAACCAAATTGGCAAGGCCTTCTCTTTTAATGGAAATGTGACCATCCCGAACTAAGAATCCCAGGTAGTAAATATATTCAATTGTTTTGGCGAAAGAATTTTTGTCCATTGTGAAATTGTATAATCCCATTGCTTTTCCATTCTGTTGGTTGTAAATCTCCAGTATGTGTAATTGATCCATCGCTTTTTTGATTTGGTCGTTGCTGCGGTCTTCTTGCGACTCTTTTTGCGAGGCAAGTTCCACGTGCTGAGTCGCCTTAGTTTGATCAAATTTCATTCGGCGTGGCGCTGCACGCTTCTTTTTTATTTTTTCCGGAGCTGAGCTGAGCATTGCTGCTTTGTCCAACATTGCAATCATTGAACTCATGTATGGGACAGTTTTCACCTGAATAGTGTTATCCGAAGTCACTTTTGACGATAATTCATTCACCGTAAAGTCGCCTTTAATTGTTCCTTGCCTTTCTCGGTGGTTTTCTCTCTGTAATTGCAATTAAAGTTGAAAATAATTATACCATAATTCGTATAATTCGTAGCCCTCCAAGCAATTGAAGCAATTTAGATTTATTGTATTAATTAATATAAAATTGCAAGTGTAGTTTACCAGGAAATTGATAAATGTGTCAAATTTGAATCCGGATGCACTTGTCCCTATTGAATCCGATTTCTGTCGTACAATTGCAGATATCTCCTTTGCATGAAGGCATGCCAGGTAAAGGTCACTAGGTCCTCTGAGAAGATATTAATTAAAATATTATGTTAGGTAATTAAATTTATTTTAAGACATTTTAAAGAAAACTTCCGAAAAGAATAAATTACCTGTCACCTTGGTAGGCCTTGCTTATTTCTTCACTTTCCCTCACATGATCTTTTATTTTTTTCTCCGTTTCTTCATCAATTTTGTCATCGTTGTTCCATTCTGCAATTATACAAAACCAGTTTTACATTAAATAATTAGGAATTCCAAAGCGTAAAGTGCTAATCCTTAGAATATAGTTTGATTAAATATTTCATTATTTTTAATTTTCAAAATATTATTCTGGTTAAATAATAATAAATTGATATAATCAGTTTAGTTATTGTTATTATAATTATAAATCAAAGGTGTATTATAATCTACGATTTTGAAACGAGGTGGAAAATGATCAAATTTTTGGCTTTCGCCAGCAATTTTGATTATTTCAACTTTATTTGACTGACAACACAATTCAGCCCTAGGCTGTTCCATATATAGATGTCACAATTTTTGTCAAATCACCCCTTTCCTCCGGAAAATGGGGAAATAAAGCCCGGTAAGCCCATACTTCTATTATGAATTATACACCACTGATTATAATTCATTGCAATAGGTAGGCACAATTGACACAAATTAATTTAGGCTGTTATTACAGCTTTAATTATTACCTCGGCATCTTTGTAGAAGGCTATTGTACTTTTTTCTATATTCATATCTGGTTAAAGTGAGGGGGGTTTTGGGCGTGCTGTCCGTGGCTTTGGTTGGGGTTGATGTGGGTGTATTTGCATAGGGTCGATGTAAGGGGGGTGGCATTTCCGTTTCCGAATCTGATGAAACGGTCAATGGCTCGTAAATTCTTCGCTTCATATTTAATGCAAATTTTCAATTGTTTCGCTGTATCTGAGAAATTAAATGTCTTCACGGGGTTATTTCCTCTGCAGTGGTTGCTGCAGTATCTGGTACACCTAATATTCTGAAAAAAATGTAACATAATTAAATTAAAATGCATTTATGTGTGTACGTATTATGTATGTATAATGTACATATATAAAAATGTTCAATTATATTGCAAATAATTTTACTACACATTATTTCTTACCCAATTTAATGCCAGCTCTGATATTAATTAACCATTGTATTTGTAGAAGGTGGGATTTGCGCAGTTTGTTTAATTTTTAGATGTCAGATGTGAATAAAATACCCAATTCAAATTAAAAGATAATAAAATAATAATGGGAGTTAAACGATTTTATTTTACATTGAAATTTCGAAAAATGCGTTTACAACACGAATAAAAAATGTCACATTTTACAGGACAAGTAGTACTATTACTTACAAATGACAAATTGGAATCAATTTTTAGATTTATTAGGGAGTTGAATTTAGTGTGTGGTGTTATGTGTGTGAAAGAGGGTATGTACAGTTGGCTTTTCTATTCATTCATGCTGGATTCGCTACGAGGCCATAGTGAGTTGTTTACTTTTTTCAACTTCAGAATGAGAGCGAAACCGAAGTAACAGCCTCCGCGGGTTTTAGTGCCAAGTATTGTAAATTTGATAAATTGTTATACAATATAAGAAACAATGATTAGAATAAAAAGAATGCTTTCTTTTGACACGACACTAACCAAACAGTGCAGTGCCTGACCAATCAATTGCAAATTTAATTAATATCTATGTTTAGAAAGGAAGCTTATTCATGTATTATTTACCTAAAAGTCCTTTCAGGGTATATTGTTTATCTATGCATTTATACGTTACAAATTTCATACGTTACATATATTTAACACATATTTACGAAACATAATATTTGTATTACCCTTTTGCACTTGCACATATATTTTCCGTTAGCTATAGCTAGCCAACAATTAAATTTAACGAAAAAGATTTTAACAGCAATTTTAAAAATCGGCAGATACCTACAAAATTACATTTTACTTTCTATTTATACTAAGTAAGTAGGTTTTTATTCAAAGCTCCCTCAGACCATACGTCCACAGAGCCAGCAAGAATCCCAAAAATCAAATCAATACATTTCCATTCCAATACAAAATGATAATACACTAAGCAGGGTAAGGGACTTATTTCTCTTGTCTCGAGGCATTTAATTACTTACCTTATATCAATTAATCGCGCGAATATCCGATGTACAAGTCAGAGGAAAAGAATAGTAGGTTTAGTGTGTAACATATACGATGGAATACCTCGTCTTATTTGACAATTTCTTGCCTAAATATACATATACCTCTTATCAACACAAACACAATTCATACCATAATATTATACCAATAATATAACTTCTAAAGTAAACCCGCTACAACGTAACTGCACAGCAATTACATCTGCACAGGGTGAACTCCGCACATGTGTCGGAGAATAAAAATAACACGGATGAGACAGGACTGTTAAAACTTTAGTTATCATACCACCCCATAACATCACTTCATTATATCGATACAAGTACAAGCATAATTATTACAATTGATTATTATTTATCATAACATCAATACAATTGTAAGTAGTGAGCAATACCCGATGGAATACCTTACAGGATGTTACCCGAATTATGCAAATCTGGGATTCTTGAAATGGTGTCTTTACAAGACAGAGTTTTATCAGAAAGCACTAATTTACCTAAGAAGTTCTGTGTGTTGGGACTGTAGGACTATAGTTAGTTTAACGTTTAGATGTTGGCTTGAGGTGCATGGAATTATAACTATCGGGTTTGGCGGAATAAGTGGAGAACGCTGTAAGTTGATGGTGAGACTGCATGCTAACTATTCAAAAGAACGTCGATTTGGAATGCTTGTCTGAGACTTGCCTTAACTCCCGTTCAATTCTCAGATCTGCATAGGCTGCATCAACGAATATGTAGATCACCTTCCCCATGATGTTGGTTGTGCTATGGTCCGCGTGACACAAAAATAATCAGGAACTTTTAGACACGATTACAGGTCACTTGTCCATTTTTCCGCACCAAAAATTGTCACTGTTACGCTGCACTAGTCCTCAGCTCCCAATTCCCAATAACACTAATTTAAAGTCGGAAGGACCGAGATTTGCCAATTGTTTAGCAGAAGAACACAGACAACAAATGCGGTACAACCGTCTCTTCAGAGCACTAACTCAAAAATCCTTTATAAATAAACCATTCAAAGATGTAATAAAGTAGCGCAGGAATACATAATTAAGTAACCAAAGGGTTGTTACATAAGTTAGCAGAATAATAACGATTCTGACTGTATATTATATTTAAAAACATCGATTGCCATTTCTCAGAATCTTTAAAAATTGGCGGTCGTCTTCAAATTCCAAATTTGGCGGTCTTCACTTCCAAACTTAAATAGAATTAACTTAGAGTACTTAAAATGTAGTGTATTGTTGAGGCTGTATAAACATGGTAGTTATTCTGAAAGGTCAAAGGTCATGAAGGAGTTGACCGATTAACCACATTTACAAACTGGACATTTGTTGTGACCCTGGTTTGTCGAGCAAACATGTTTTTCACTTTTATTCGAGCAAACATGTTTTTCACTTTTATTCGAGCAAACATGTTTTTCACTTTTATTCGAGCAAACATGTTTTTCACTTTTATTCGAGCAAACAT
>JABASD010005373.1:0-12585 GCA_019776165.1 Pogonognathellus flavescens | reverse complement strand
GTGCTCATAGAGTTGAAATATTTAACTTAAAAGTTACTAGAAGCGTTCGAAGCAGAATCTTGGAAAAGTCCAGGTTTACGGTCGCATAAGGTCCTTCACCTGAAGCGGTGAGACCTAAAAATGGTATATGTCAAAATGGTATATCAGAATTTTTTGTCCAGTAGACAAACGAACATGATAGATAACGAAATTCAGCGAAAGTAAACCCACTCTGACTCTGAGTAACCAAATGAGTCGCAAAATTTTTTCCCTAAAATTGCAGTTTAATACTCAATTACACACAAGGGCGTACCCAGGATTTATATTTGGTGGGGGCACATAATAAATTTAGTGAAAATTAATTTGGGTTAAAATATGCTAAAAATACACTAAATTTTCGCTAAAAATTTACACTACAAAATCGCTAAATTTTAGCGACTTTTTGTTATTTTTTAGGCATTTCTTGCCTTTTTCCCGGGTACGTGCCCCCAGTGCCCCCCTCTTGGTACGTCCTTGATTACACATCATATTCATGATATTTAACACCTTTTGAAAAGTTCATACTGCGGATTAGACCACCTTAAGTTGAATTATTGCAAAAATGCAAAAACTCACAAAAACTTTCAACTTACACCTTTCACATCGATTATATACCTTAGTAATACAATTTCATGCTACACTTATTTACATCATTAGCCAATAGTGCATTTCTAGTTCTAAATATTCACATGATAGTTTTGTGTTTGTTTGTGTTAGGAGAAATATCTAATTGTAAGTTGTGAGTGTAGTATTTATTATTGACGTTTTGTAAATATAAATATCACACCAATGTGTCTGTGCTCAAGTTCGCTAAACCTACTATCAAGGATGTGCCAAAGGGGAGCACAAGGGATGCGGGCCCCTTAAATTCTGAAAAAATGTTTTTTGCGTATATTTTTAGTTTATTAAGTCGTGCCCTCTAAACAGAAATCCTGTGTATGCCCTTGCCTATCATATCATTGTTGAGAGAATACTTTTATGTTTATTTATAGCAAGTAACCTAGTTCCGTGGTCAATGTCAGGTTGTTCTTGTTTCTAGACGCATGTCCTAAAGAACTCTAAAAAATATTTACCGCATCTTGCCAATTTTTTAACAGACCTGAACCACAATGTTGAGCTCGCACATAATATGCTGAAAAACTTTGTCAATATATTATTATTTAGTACATAGTTTATACTTATTGGTAACATTTACTGACCCAAATACTTACAATTATGTCATGCTTATGAGGGCAGACGTATTCATTGCGTGTAAATAATATGTATAAGACACATTATTTTTTCAAATAAATTTAAATTCCTCTTGTGTTGTTTCTTTAGGTTATGTTTAGGTTATCCGAATATAAACTTCTGCCTACTGCACTGTTGCGAGAGGCTCAGGGTACATGCTTAACATGTTGAAGAATATATAAATACTTATTACAAAAATTATTATGTTAATGATTTTATTCAAATAGGTAGCAATCTGAAATGGTACAAATATTTGTAATTTTAAAAGTTTTATTACAATCAATACAGCAGAAATTATATGTTTGTATAATTGGTTTAGATATTAGTTGTTTGTGATTGTGCCTTTCATTAAATATTTCCATCACAAACAATAATGGATGTTTTATTATTGACGTAGTTTTATAAATAGAGTGTAATTTGCTGTGAAGGTGAAGAAGGTTAACATAAAGTATTGTACTTGAAAAATGATTATGCGTTGGATTACTTCACTCCATAGCAAACGAAATACAAAATATAAGTTTTAACTCTAACTGAAAATATTTGTGTATAACCCCAATTGTAAATTTCAATAATACTCTTGCCATATTTCATATACAAATATGTTTTTGGACTTGTGAACATTTATTCAATCTCTGTATTAATTAGGAAATTAAAACAGAGTCCGCGGAGACAAACTTGTGGGAATGATTTGTAGTTGATTCATCAAGCAATAATTAATGTGTCTATTATTGATTTACGTATAATCTATTATGTGCATGGACATGAAGGAACTTTTAATTGTATCAACACCAAAATGTACGTCATCAAGAAACTCAAGGCCTGAAACAAAAATATGACCACCATGAAATAACATTGTACTGCAACACACGTATTATTGAAATTATACATACTGTAGAGTAATAAATACCAAATTAAATAAAACGTGAACCTACCATTCCAATGAAACTGTATGAAGCTGTGAAAAATTCGCCAGCCTTCAGTCCAAAATTTGCTGCTGACGCTTCCTCCAAAATAAATTTCAGTTTCCAGCCATCCCGCTGTTCAATATCCGAATTTTCTGCCAACACTCTTTTTGACAATTCATATCTGAAGTAGTCCACCTATAATTATAAAAAAAACATTTTCAAATTTATACACCATCTACAGATTCGCTATATAAGCTTATAAGAGCCAATATTTTGTTTTGAAATTTATGTAAAAGAAAATTTCATATTCACCATGGGCAAACATTTTGCGGCTATTAACAATGTGGCACACCAAGGCAGTCGAGTAGCTGTGGGAATTATTCTTCCAAATAAGTTGACTTGTTGATCGAGAGCTACAAATAAATCAGTTGGAACTGACAGCAGTAAAGTCAGAAATTCATACAGAAAAACATGTTGGACCACATCATTGATTTTAGCAACCACGGCTTTGCAGTTCCGGAAACAGTCAACGATGTCGGCTAATTCTGGATTGGCTTCATTATGAAAGAGCTGGCGCAAATCACCCACGATTTCGTAAATGGCGTATGCTGCCCATATGCAAAAATTGCTTGAGCATCCATCCATAATAAACGATGTGAACATCAGAAAATGTGTCACTATCATCAGCACAATATGGAAAGGATGAATTGTGCCTTCATACGACTTCCCTACTTCCGGTTGGTAAAAATATTGTAGGACGGATGCAATTCGTGAACGCATTGTAATTGTCGTGTTTGGAAATTCAATATAATTGTCGATGTATCTCAAACTTCTTAAAATTGATGTAAATGCCGCTACACTGAATGTGATCCAAAATATCTGAAAAGATAGGAAATATTAAAATTAGCATTCGTCGGTAAAAAATGTACTGGCTTTTATTTAAATTCTTCTATTTTATATTATTTGTCTTCCAAAATATATTACTTTTACCTATTTAATATGAATTTACCTATTTATGTTAAATATTATTTTGTCTAGTTAATTTAATACAATTTCCTGTTTAAGTTCATATTAAATAAGTAAAAGTAATAGTTTTAAGAGGCGAAACCAATTTAGGGCTCGAAAAATACACGCTGATTTTTATTGCAGACCTATTTAAAGAAATGTAGTATGACAAAAAGCCATTTTGATTTATATTCATATTACGAACGGGTTAAATTAGCAAGATGCACGAAAACGACGACGTAATTTTATTTGAAATATTTTTTCGACGGACAAAGAAAATTGGTGAACCTTTTTGTGTTGGGATGAAGATTTTGAGTGTGTCGTTCTCAGATTCACAATTTGCAAAATCTGACGATTTTTCCTCCAACAAATATAAAAGAAGGTTACAGGATAAACACTCCAAGACATTTTCTTTAGGATATCAAAAACATTGGACGGATTTTCTTTGATGCTTATTTTGAACGAGTGAGTCAAATCCATGAAGTAGAGCACAGCGTTACTGAATTGTATAATTCCACAAAGGATCTTTTATAAATAATAACGAAATTAGTCCTAATATTTAAATGGCTAAACAGCTAAAAGTATTTTGATATGATTTAAATAAATATTTTTGACCCACCTGCTGAAGAATGTTAAATTTTAATTTAAATTGCCTTGAACTCTCATTGTACTCCAACTTAAAGGGAACGAAGAAAGTGTAGTAAAAAATATTTACGTAGCAACTAAAAAATGTTGGGAAATTGTAGTGTTTGCTAGATGTTGCGAAATTAGTAGTGGAGACAGAATTCTTCATATCAGTCGGGAAATGAAAGATTGGCATATTGAAGACGTTGTATGTATCAGGTGACATTATTGCTCTACATTGATCCACTTCACTAGAAAAGCCAATCTTCCGATTTTAAAAATCAACTGCAAATTCGAATTTGTTATTACTAGTTGCGTTCTTAGATCTTACTAGAATAGGAAAAGTAACATTAAACTAAGGAGGACATATTATAAGCCTTTACATTACTATATATACTAGATTTGGGAACGATTTTTCGAACCCGACCCGAAAAATTTTAAACCCGGCCGGCAGGCCCCTGGAGAAAATGAATTATACTCCTTGTCCCTGGCCTAGTGGCAATTGGCGCTTGGTAATGATCAACTGGGGTCCTTCAGGCGTTTTTTGAAATATTAGCGCATTTTCTAGCAATTTTTCGTACATTTTTTGAGCCTGGAATTTCATTCCCGGTAATCCCGGTTCGGCACCCGTAAGAGTGCCATATTATGGCGCCGTATGTATTTAAAGAATGAAAAAAATTGAAATTAGTTGCTTTCATTAAAAACTTTTCTAAAGGGACATTATTATTGCTGACGAATTTAATTATAGCATTCTCCTTGCCCTAGCGGATATTACCAGTTTGGCTCCTCCGTTTTGATTGGCGAAGCAATTATTTAAAATATTGATGACATAGTGTAAAATAGGAACTTTGTGTTGTCGTTTATAAAATGTTTAATATTCTTAAGTTGCGCAATTTAGCTCGAGGATCAGAGACTGAACTAGAGATGGATAGTCTTAGTTTATCACTATTTATTATTTTCATTTGCTTTTATATTTCGACCAAAACTTTCGGGTTCGGGTAAGCCAAACCCGAAAGTTTATGGTCAAGTCCAAACCTGACCCGTTCCCAGGTCTACTATCCATTTACAGATATTTTTACTGCAGGTGAATGTATGAAATTAAAAAAGTGGCGACCAATTTTATGGCGAGTTTAACGGAACCATTCTAAGAAGATAATTATAAGGAGCAACTAACTGTATTGAAGTAAAGTTTAGCTGTTGTTAATAATTTCAACCATTGTGGGTGGGCAAAAAAGTATAAAAACAATTTGTAGAAATCTGAAATGACACTTAAACCGGATTATACCAGTAATTACAAGTTCATAAATTCAATAGCGTAGCAAACGAGAGTCGTGTGAAGAATCTTAGAAATACGTCCTTCTCAATATTTCGGACCACTATATATTTTTTTTAAGTATTCAATAATTTTTTTTAAAGTGTTTAAAGATGAGTACTTCAAACATTATTTTTACAATTAGCACAACATCATTTTTTTAAACGCCTTTTTTGAGCATGGTAAAAACTACATAAATTGAACATAAATGGGACATACCTGTTGTAGGACCACATTATGTTGTGAAAATATAGTCAAAGGACATAAGCCTCTGACAATTTTAATATTCCTTCTTCATTTATTCAATGCCACTGGAATTTTTTAGAAAAATAAGACCGACGTGACGTAAAATAACTTTCTTGACAAATGCACAAAACTTCCGTGTAATCGGTGAAGAAATAACCCATCATATATGCTCTGAATTTTCCCTAGAACTATCCACGTGGCGTGAAAAGATCCTGAAAGGTCATAGTGTCCCAAGTAATTTAAAAACTGTTTCTTTCAATTTCTTGAATTTAAAATCCGATTTTCACTTTACATTCCTGCACCAGTACTCAAAAAGCTTGTTGTTCGAATTTTCATCCTCTTCCGAAAATCGACTATTGGTGCGCCCTTGCACTTAATTTACACTTTACTTTTTTATTCTAGCAAACGATTACACTGGAGACATAAAACACAATTCATGGGGGTCAAATACAGCTGTTCTAACAAAATAAAAATAGTCGTCTGGTAAAATGAATAGAAGATTATTGTATATACGAATTTCTTAGGGAACTTCGTCATGCTCGTTATCTACGTTTTTGTCTACGTCGTTATTTCTATTATTCTGAAGAAAGACAGGTCTAAACAGTTTAGACGTACAGCATAAATTAGGGAAGCAAATTATAAAACTGGATAATTCCAGTTTCGGATAATAACCAGTTCTATCTGTTATTTTGGCGATAAAATCAATACTGTCTAACTTTTTCTGCTGCATCATAAAGCAATGTTTTTGTTAGCACAAAACGCTTTCTTAAACAAACGGTTCGGTGATTGTTCACAAATAAAATATTACATTTGACGCAAAAGAAATTTATTGGCGAAATGCACCGCCTTTGTTTACATAAGTTCAACTATTTTAGTTAAAGCAGTATTTGCGATTCATGATTTACTCAAAAAATGTTTCTAATTAAGGTGCATGCTCTTTACTCCGCAGAGTTACACCAGATGAGTGGTATTTTGCTTATTAGTGTAAATAAAACAACAAGCAAAATGATTCGACAACAATAGTTAATGCTAGAAGGTTTCATACTTTAAAATATGAAAAATATGATAGAAATTAATTTATAATTTTTTTTTGAAATTTCCTCTTGGATTGAACGAACTGTACTTTAATAGTAATGGGAAAAGAGGATGGAATGAGGTAGGGAATGATCACTTGTTTGAAAAAATATAAGTTTTATGCATAAACTTCACATCAGAGATTTTAATTAATATTATACTTAATAATAATAATATAGGCTATTAGTATGCCAGTAATGTTTTAACAAATCTTTGCTCACAGAGGTAATTAAGACATCACCATTCAATTTAAAAAAATGCTAAATACAATTTTATATTCCTGATCAAGATCTTGGTCATTATCATTGATTGTATTTTACACTTTAATACTAATCATTAACAATTAAATATACTATAGTGATACAATTCTATCTCTAGCACGTAAGATAAAAATGAACAAAGCGATTAGAACCAGTGACACAGCAACTCCCATACCGACTGATGAAAACGCTGTAGCAATTAGAGCTGGAGTTCTTATAATGCTGTAAAGTTTGGCTTCTGAAGTAATTGTGACACTCTGCGAGAATTCAATTAGTTAAATTTCATTCAAGTACTTAAATCATAGGTTGTGTAATACAAATGTTAACTTACTTCTTCCTGCCAGACGAACGGCATGAGAACATGTGGAACTTGGTTAAGGCCTTTGTGAAAAGCGTGAGGTTCTAACTGCACACTAGCTTGATCACGGAATCGGGCTTGAAGAACTGTACCTGTGATCTGACACAAAAATAGACAACCATTATGCAATAACTGGCATAGTCGCTTTACTGTGTATTATATTAACATTTTCTATCGTAGGGTTAGTATTTAAAATTATTTTAAATACCGGTTCAACTTCTATAAATGTTTGATGCTTTTCCCGATCTGGATGGAATCCTTCTGACTGTCGGGCGTAACTTGGTCCAAACAAAAAATGAGGCATGGACATGTAAATAGGTGCATCTATTAAATATAAAAATTATTATTATTAAGTGCGCAATGTACATGTTAAAATTCTAAAATGTAATATAATCCTATGTATTAACCAAGCTTGTAAAGCGATCTTTAATAAATTAGGTAGGAAATACATAATAAGGTTACAGTCCCGAAATCTGGTTTCGGTTTCAAAAATTAAAGAAAGACATTATTGTACGTGGATGTTCAAGGACGTACCAATGGGGGAGTCACATTGGTGAAACATTCTTCCGCCCAAATTCTGGATTTTTTTTTAAACTTGTGAAATTTTTTGTGTGTTTTTAGCGGTTGTGTCCTCCCCCCCCCCCCCCCCTCCAAGCCACTTTATTAGGTCGTGCCCTCCATTAAAAGGAATCCTGGGTACGCTCTTGTTTCTATTAGGACAAATTATTTCAAATTGATGTAAACGCTTACCTTTTCTGCATGCACTGACTTGATAAGCTCCATCGGCGGGACAATCTTCACTATCTTCGGGATTTTGAGTGCAAAAGCACATGTTGTCTGGATTTACTTTGGGATCTTGGTAAGGTTTTTCAGTGGCAACAAATCGGTATGTCTCAACACCATTATAATCAACCACTTCCGAAAACTCCAGTGGCAAAGCACGACACAAATCAGGATTAAAAATCTTCAATACACTTTGTTTGGTTATAAATGGTGGGAATATCATCGGGCCATCCGTTCCTTCAATAGTATTGCAATTATCCGTTTCCCACCATTCCATTTTCTTTTTTCCATTCCAACTTGAAATTTCACCGAATTTGGAAATATTCTTCCCCCCAGAATATATTTCGAACTGTCCATAGTCTGTACCATTTTTCTAGAACAAAAATGATTCATTTTCCACCAAGGCTGCTTATTTGCGTGGTTAAAAAGGTTAGAATTTATTTAGACTTACTCCATGGAAAATCCCGAATGTGTTATTTGGTAGATACTCCGTGGCGGTTAACCTAGATAAGGATGCCACCATTGCTTGATAATATCCTCCAAAAAGAAACTCATTGACTGTTTTCGTGAGGAATACTTGTTCGTTGAAATTGTCTAAATACAATGTCATGGTATACCGAATCCACTTGTTCAATTTAGAAATTTCTCTAGCGAGACCCTAGGATATAATCGTAACGACATTACAATTACACATTAATTAAATAAGTTAATCTAAAATTGTGTCTCATGTAAATGGGATATTTCACATTTTATGCAAGTGACTAAATTGAATTACTTACCACAAACGGTATATTTATGATTGTTACTAAATCTTCTTCCTTCCCGGATGATAACTCGGGAACAAAGTAGTATCGCCTCATTTCATTATACTTAATTGTATCATTCGCTTCATTTACCGTTATATTCACCTTTGTATTTTCTCGTCTACAAAGTGTAAAAATACGAGCTAAATTTAAATGCGAATTATATATCCATAATATGATACGTGCAACTATAATATTAATATAAGCTCCACTACTTATAAAGAAGAATTAATAATTATCAACAAAAGAACAAATCATAATTAATCTGCCTACCTATACACAAATGGACCAACTTCATTCAGAATCGGTTTCTCGCCTTTTTTAATTTCGTCTGGATTTGTGACATTAAACAGGAAGATTTTTAAGTTGAGTTCATATGGAGCTTCTACCCCCACCCATTCTTTAAACCTCTTTTGAAGAGCTACAATTTGCGATTTATCTTGGCCATCTGCAAATCTTGAAGAGAAGGACACGTTAGGAGACAGTTTGCTTAGTTTTGCTTCCTGAAAAAATATTTTTGTATTCCATTTTAATTTATTTCTCTGTAACTATAGTATATTTTATAATTATGATACATGATTTCAAAATTGGGGCTATCATTTTATGGTTTAAGTGAATCCTATAGCATTTCTCACACAAGCAATATTTCTAAAGGTAAGTTGCACACCCTTAATTATAAACCTTGACTATGCATCGGTGTTTCATTCTACTCTACACAGCAATAAAATATAATTTTCTCAACTCAACAATATAAAATGCATTTTAACATATACTGCAATAACAAATGTCGTAAAACTACATTCGGATGGTACACATGCAACTGTGCAGATTTGTTAAGTTTGTTACAAGGGCAAACACAAACCCGTGTTAAAATGGAGGTGATAATTTCATAATAGTTATAATAATACGATATATCTGCATTAAAAATAAATAATTTCATGAAACCACAGTATAAGATTATTTCGAGTTTCTGTTGTTCCTTTTTCTTGTTATTACGAGCCTGCTGGAGTGTGATGCAAATTCTTCGACACACAATATTTAATTGATGATATATTTTAAAAATTAATCGAAATACCAATTAAAATGCTTTTATTTGTATACCAACTACTTAAATGTCCACGTCTAACTAAAACAATCACAATTAATATCTTTGATTTTTACCAATTTCTGTAGATGTATAATGTTTTATTACTTCATACTTGTACAACAGTGTTTCCTTTTTAGATTCGGTTAATATATCAATTTCTGAAGTGTCACGCAAAGTTAAATTTCTTTTACCTCTGTTAAGCGATTTTTAATCCACATAGGAGCCAAAATCCAACCTATGATTGCAGATACAGCCCAAAGAGCAAATCCTCCCCCAAGTAGAATGTAAGGCAATTTTTTCATTTCGCTCAGAACTCAAATTAAAACTTTAGAAAATTAAAACTGTTTAGAATATCAAGTGTAATACGAGCCAAGAAGGACTGATGATTTTACGACGCTATGTTCTACGCTACAGTTTTTGATTGTGAATATGGCATATCAGGAGTTTAACTAGACACGTTTAATATATGTATGTGTGAATTAAATGCATTCAGGAAAGCCCAGACGAAAAGAAACATAATTAATCATTGTCAATTTTTTACTCCGGTAATAAACATACATTACATCACACAATATTGCTTACACCATGGAAGTAATTTTTTCTTAAGCAATCAAGGGTTGCCTAATAAGACGAAAATGTAATTACTCTTTCTTCGACTTTAAGACATGCAAATTTAATCCTTCAAATATATAATATATTCAAATATATATACAAATATATAATTATAATGAAAATGATAAAAGTTAAAACTGATTGTAATCATCTACTTAATAAGTACGACCAATAGCTCTAATTTTAAGTAGACATATTAACTGTAGGTAAAGGTATATACTTCATCGGCAAGGGTGTATCTAAGTATGCGCTCACTGTGATCAATCCCCCCCCTCCATATTGGGGAAAAAAGTTATTTGACAAAAATTGGCGGGCATTAAATGAAGGACACAAATTTACACCTTCTTGCCTCGGAGTCTCTCTAACCCTTCCCATTTCCGAATTCTAGATACGTCCTTTTTCATCGCAAACAATATATATATATTACTTTTACATAAATTACAATATCAGATATTATATAATATGTCTATTTGCTTGTAATAATGGCCCAGGCAGAAAATCGACATGAAAAAGGGCATAATACTGTATTTTTAATTGCTACTGTTTGTACATGACAGAAAATATAACAGTGGTGGGTGCAGCATTAAAAATTACATAATGAACCATTGACCTGAACAAACCACTTCTCAAAGTTGATCTGATTCCGTTTTTTATTAGCACTTGAAAAGTTGCACCTCTCCATGGGGAAAAATCTCGAAAAATCACAGTAATTAATAATTATGGGCATGCACATTTTATGGAAATGTACCCGAGTTTTCATGCAACGACTATTATGTGGTATTACATAATAATATGATTATCTACTAGATAATCGAGTCTGCGGGTATTAATTACTGGGAATGGATGGACTAACATGAAATAACGCGTACAGACATAATAAAATATACCTACTCACATCTATACATACAATTAATTACTGTCTCATTTATTTAATATTATTTGGCACAACGTGGTTGAAGGTTTATGTTGAGAATATCTTATAACAATTACAGAGTAAATGCTAAAATAGTATTTCTTCCAGCATAGAACTGCAGTGGTAGTTACGATTTGCACTGTACATGTGTAAGATGCAGTATTTATTGTGGTGCTCCTTATAACAGAACTAATACTGCGTGAGCAATATCAAATGTACAAATCTTGATTGCTCAATGTTAAGAACTTCTCCCACATTTAAGTACACTTTTTTGTTTTCACTAGTTTAGCAGGCTTTTTTATAAGTCTATCTGAAAGATCATACAAAGAGTCTTACGGGCATAACATTATGGAAAATCCCATGATCTGTTTTATGAGTAAATAATATTAATGTTATATTATGATTTATTTGATATCCATAGTTATTATTAAGTGCTACCAACATATTACTATAATATAATTCAGTCCATTTAGCTACAATGATAAAGACTATAAGTTCATGACTATGACTGAGTCTAACTGACACGCAGAAGAAGCATAAAGATTATGTGTAGGCTCTCTAAATTCGGTTTAGATTTTGCAATTTGGCTGCCGCTTTTAAGGATATTTGTTATAATACTAACAGTTTATTAGTAATAATTTACCAGCGCTGGCCATATTGAAAATTGTGTTACGGTAATACCATTACCATCATTATTCTCAAGAGTTTTAATTACAAACAATTATTAAACTGGTATGTGTCTCAACCATTAATAGTAAATTTCACATTAACTGAGGAAATGACCTACAATATTCAATATACTACATAGGAAGTACATCAAACGTGTCTCAACACTGCAACTATATTATATTTAAATTAATAATATTATTATAATAATAAAAAAAAAATTTAAAAAATACCATCATTACTTAATTACCAAACATTTTGTATTACACTGGATTCTTTAAAAAATAATTCTCTATAGTAAACTTAACTTGATCCATTTTAAACATAAATTTATAATAAATATCAATAATTATTGCAGGCGTGTATATTTACGAATAGCTACTCACTGTGGCGCATAGCCTATAAATATGTATTGGATAAATAAATAATTGAATTTTATTCCATTTTAAATTATTGTTTATTTCGAAGCAGGTTTATTGCTTATGGGGTGAACAACTAAAAGTTAGAACAATTTTAGCATACCGATTATTGTTAAAAACGCTTTCACAATGCCAATAAATGTTTAAAAATAAAACCAATAAATGTTTAAAAATAAAAAGCACTCGCTAAGTAACAACTATATAGAGACGTTTTATTTTTAAGTATAACTTTTTATTTTATGTCATTCAAGGGCGTAACTAGGGGGGGGG
>JABASD010005372.1:0-12585 GCA_019776165.1 Pogonognathellus flavescens | reverse complement strand
AGCGAAAGTGATGAGCTAAAAGCTATACAAAATTACATAGCTACATTATAATAAGTGTTGTACTTTTCAACGAATTATTGGGTGAAATTTTGATCACCAATATATTTAACGGTGCTGTGTACAAAGAATTAAAAGCCGCTGCTGCGTAATTTTTCTTTTAAGGTCCATTGACCAATCTAAGATTGGTGTGTGGTCCATAAAATTGCCAATTAAAATAATTTTAAAAGTAAATACAAATGATACTTTATTAATGATTTTTGTCCTTTCAGAAAATAAGAACAATTGAGTTGGACGGAAAAACCATCAAGTTGCAAATTGTAAGTAACAATTACCTATTGCAAATAGATTATTTGTATCGAGTGAATTAGATATCATATCACATTATTACTACAAAGAAAATTCTGTTTTCCTGATACACTTTTGAGCATTTAAATATATGTAGCATATTGAAACTGAAATGAAATTGTATCTGCGACTGGGAGAGTGTTGGTAGAAATAGTTGGGTTTTCTAACTTTTAATGAGTAGGGTACAGACACTAAAGGGAGGAAATCTAATTGTGTGCCATATCACATTAAATCAGTAATGTATTTGATGATTAAAGCAACAATTTATGCGATTGTTTGAAGAGAGATTGTAAAGTGTAAACTAAGCCGGATGTCATTATCTCGACAACATATTTATCTTTTCACTACAGCGTGTAATGTTCACACTAGTGCACACTGTTGTGGGGATTGATTGATA
Source organism: Pogonognathellus flavescens (assembly GCA_019776165.1). Classification (NCBI taxonomy): domain Eukaryota; kingdom Metazoa; phylum Arthropoda; class Collembola; order Entomobryomorpha; family Tomoceridae; genus Pogonognathellus; species Pogonognathellus flavescens. The sequence goes on along the minus strand of JABASD010005372.1, from coordinate 11,843 downwards.
TTCACTTGCTTTACGTTACTTTGTAATGTTTGTAATCACTATTAAATTAACCTAATCACCTTATACAAGCAGGAATAATAGTGGGAAGGTGGGACAATCTGAGTTATTGGGGTTGGGGTTTGATGTAGGACTTTAATTTAATTTTTATTTGTATCAACGAAATGACTGATACTGTAGACTGTAGTGTACATAATATATACAGTTGCAGATCTTTGATTAATCAAGGTGTGTTTGATTTTTTAGTGGGATACAGCGGGACAAGAAAGATTCCGCACTATAACATCCAGCTATTATAGAGGTGCCCATGGAATTATTGTTGTGTATGACTGCACGGATCTGGAATCATTCAATAATGTCAAGCAGTGGCTGGAAGAAATAGATAGATATGCCTGTGAAAATGTCAACAAACTTCTCGTCGGAAACAAGTGTGACCTGACATCTAAAAAAGTCGTCAATTACCAGAATGCAAAGGTAATCCGATTAATCTGTGGTTACTTTAGTTTAATTTGCAATATCTTTCCAAAAGAGTTTAAAAACTATCATTGCAGGGAAAACTAAATATTAACTTTACGTATTTGTTATTTCAGGAGTTCGCTGATGGTCTGGCTATTCCATTTTTGGAAACTTCAGCCAAAAATTCAACTAATGTTGAACAGGCTTTCATGACAATGGCATCTGAAATCAAAGCTCGAGTGGGTCCACAATATTCAGAAGCCGATCAGCAAAGTAAAGTCAAAATCGATCAAGGGCGGCCTATTGAACCTAGCAAATCGGGATGCTGTTGAAGTTAACTGCCAATTCTATTCTAAGTATGGTCAGATTACTGTCAAAAAATTTATTTGCAATCACATTTAAAATAACCTTACGTCAACATCAAAACAATCTTCCCTATATTTATAATTTGCTTTGTATGTGTTGTCGAAAAGAAGAAAAATTGAAGCAAAAAGCTTTTCCGTATAGTTTTGAGCTATAATATTATTATAAAGTTATAAAATGTTCGCATTATTCCATTGAGAAGTGATCTATTTGTAGAAAGGAAACAGGTCACACTGTAGGCACATTGTTTTTCTGTGCTGCAGGTTATCACCCACAAGGGTTTACTTCTTGTGTTATTATAACTTTAAGTAATTCTAAGGTTAGCTAAATTAATTATAATTATTATGCTAATTAAGTAAGTTTACTATTAAGGATCTTTAGAATTATTATCATTCGTTAAAATATCTAATTTCTATTCGTAGTTAGTGTGATAGAAGTAGCTTTACTCTTAAATACTGATTATTGGATCGACTACTTGTAGACTCAATCTAAACTTCATAAAAATTGCAATTACAGCTTATTTACTATAATATTTAGTACGATTTAGCGAAAACTACAGAATTTGTCATGTACCCATACTGTTGGTCTATAATATAAAAATAACTAAATAGCAGAATGTAAGATTGAAGTAACAATAAAGTAAGTTCTAAATGTATATCAGTAACCTACTGTTTTTATTGTATACTGGTTAGGTGTAGGAGCCTTAAAAATTGCCCTACATTATGATTAAATGATAAAATAACGATAAACATTTCATGAGGATTAGCTAACATTACTTTATCTACTGCAAAGTAAGAAATATTCATAATGTTGTAATTTTATGTAAGACGATGATGAAATAATGGAATAATCTCTTAGTCTTTATAAACTTGAAGTTAGTTCACTCCGCGTGGACATCATTTACTGTACCAATTCTAGATTTTTGGATAAAAATAGCGTAGTAGTATCGTATACCCTATGATATGATAATTAAATTAGGTAATTTACGTCCAAGTCATTCTATAACAGTGTAACAAACAATTATTACTTGATTTACCACCCACAGACGTCGTCGAAGGGGTAATTCCATGCAGTAGAGGAAGAAGAACAAGCGTATGTCAATTCGTAATGTGCGTATTATTTAGTATGAATCTGTATGTCTTTTTAATACTTGTGTATAGAAATAAATACAGTAGAAGATAAGTACATATAAGGACATACATAAGTGCATTACGTAATTGCTGTACTACCAACTACTATTAATTAACTAACTATAATTGCTACTGTACTTTGAAGACAACTTACACGAAGCGGTAATCGATTAATTAATTGGTATCAACTAAATACATATTAAGAAGGGGAATAAGAAAACTGATAATGTAGGTTTTGCTTACATATTTAATTATTGTTTAGATAAGTGCAAAATGCAAATGAAAGTGTTTGAAAGCTCGTAAGTATGGTAAGTGCAGAAGATAAAGTACTGTCCAGTTTATTGTAATTTAGTGTATCCATACTTGTATAAAATTCATAATGCGAAAAGCTGATGCTGTTATGCTGGGATTGTAATTCATTGCAAGCTGAGCTCATAATATTATTATTGCGTGAATAAATGAATTATTAGTGAAATCCATTGTGTCATTGTAGTACCCAGTTTATATCGTTCATAATCTACCCATCTTTTTGCACGTACCTGTGAGACGAGAGTGAGACTGAAAACATATTTTCGTATTCTATCAGTGCATCAAACTAAAATTCATGTTTTAAGACACATCGTTTTAAATCTTAATCATTATAAAATTATTGTTTATCCTGTACGCATGGTTTTTCATCACATTCATCAGGTAATTTATAAGGATGTTTAATTATTGAGAAAGTACGCAGTTTTTAAGCGAGCCATGGTTGAATTTCAGTAAAAATTAGTGAAATCATGAAATACCTAACTGCAAATAAATATGCCAAAACAAGAGCATTGGAAATGGAATGGAACTGTATAAGATAGCCTAAATATTGCCAAGAAAATATACATGGCATTTCCTGTAATAATGCGGGGAACTATAATATTCATTTTGTAACACATCTTTTCTTTCTATCCACATCGAGTAAGATTTCGTCATTGTTCCAGGTTTCCAAAAAGAAGTCACAGTAAAACTAATCCATTTAAGTTTGGAATGGTTGGAAAGGGTATGCAATAATTGGAGGTTCTTATCTGGTTCATCCAGGTCAGGGTCAGAATATTGTGTGGTTTGTTTTGAAGTATGGGTAGTAGTATAAACAATAACAACATAGAAAAAGTACCGGCAGAAAATAATGAAACAACAGCTATTGTGACCGCTCAAGGAAACGAAACATCTGATGACACTGAGGATCCGGTGGAACTGATGCTGAAAAAAACTGGCTGCTTAGAAAAGCATTACGGAGTTCAGGTATTTCCTAAAACAAATTACAGTTTAAATTCGAAGAAAAGTTGAAAATACAAAAACTTTACAAAATGTTACATTTCCCTTTTACGCACGTTGTCCGATGAGAGTTTCGATTAGGTTTGACCTCATGGAGGATTTAGCATTAGGTTTTGAAAGTTTTGATAAGCATAAACTTTGTATCCTCCATGAGGTCTAACCTGTGCCTCGTTAGGCAACGTTGAATCAAGAGTTGAGGCATCCCTTTTCACCTACAACCAAAAAGTGGTGATTTTTTACTTGCTTCATTTTAATTGAATTTATTCTTTGACAGGAGTGCATAGCAGAGACCCGTGATTGGAGGCAGTGTCAGAAACAAGTGAGCGATTTCAGAGCTTGTATGGTGGAACACCAGAAAAGGACTAAACTGGAACAACATAAAAACTGATCTGTTACTGTTAGCCGTATTATATTAAAATCAGTGTGTTATCTGCGGAGAATTACTATAGATTCTTACTTCCAAAATGACGGACAGCAAACCTTCCATGTTGACTATTAATAACGCTCTTATCTTTGGAGCTGGATTTTTAGCTGCTTTTCTGTTACGAAGGGTTCTTCCTAAAAGTACAACAGCGAAAATGGATTTAGCGGCTCAAGCCGCTAAGACTGCTTTAAGAAGACCTGGAAGAAGTCATAAAATGGTATTTGTTGTCAGAACGGATCTTAACATGGGGAAAGGAAAAATAGCCGCACAATGTTCTCATGCAGCCGTTATGTGTTATCAGCGGGCAATGTGTTTAGATCCCGTCAATCTAGAAATTTGGGAAGCGACTGGTGTGACGAAAATCTGTCTTAAAGCTGATGGTGATGAAACTAGTTTAAAAACATTAGAGAGAAAGGCCAAAGATCATAAAATTGTATGCGCCATTGTTCGAGACGCTGGCCACACTCAAGTAAGCCTTTACCAGTGTTCCTCGTACCGATTATAAATTCTTACTGCTTGTTAACATTCATGACTAACTGGCATTTTTGAATTATTTGTAGATTGCTCCTGGAACCTACACTGTCCTAGGCATTGGACCTGCCGATTCTAAAGACATAGATGAAATTACAGGACACTTAAAACTAATGTGAAGTAATAAAATGGTATTAACAATGTTAATTAAACAATTAATTATTAATTTATAAAACACAAAATATCAGTATATTTCTTTAAAAAACAAATAATATTACAATTAATTGATTTTCCCAGCAATCATTCAGAGATACTAGGCGGTACATAATAATAATGCATACTTGTTTACATAACATGCATTTGCATATCATATGGATTGTAGTTTTGCATGACTTTGTCATAAAAGTCATCACAGAAAAGCCCGATTCATCACAAATTATTTCATGGCGGTTATTTGATATTACCTAACTAACACAATTAATTATTAATATTTTAGATAATATTACAAACTCATCGAGCTGATTAACGTATGTACATTAAGTACTTAAAAAAATTATGCATTCGTTTGGTTTTCTATTCGACTAGAATGAGTAATTTTCGATCTTTCTGATTGTTATACAGACTAGCATAATCATAGAGAAAGCAACATTTCACTTTGAGAGAAAGTACTACCCATTATTTTAGTCTTCAGTTTTGTGAAGTTGTATTCAAACCCAAATCAAAGCCGTTGCGGTGATTTCCGTCAGGTCAAACAATCGAAGATCGAAATATTCAAAATTGTAACTTTCGTCCGGAGAAATATGAACCACTCTCTCCAGATTACTGGCCATGGCTGCAGCAAGAACCGGTATGTGACCAATATTAGGGACGTGTCTCAAAATAGTCACAGAATTGCATATGGTCCTCCGAATTACTTTATTACACCTTATTACTTAGATGTACTTATTTGAATCATTTTGAATGTACTGTCCTCAAGAAGACTGACTTTGATTTGATTTTGAATGCGATTTCACAAAACTTCACACTTTCATTATTAGATTGTATATTTATTCTGATTCTACAGTTTTAAGTCTCACTATTTTGAGTTGCACTATTTTATAGATATTTGAGTTGAGTTTTCTCTATATTTGTTGTATTGAGGTGGATGAATTATGTGACACAAACGCTACCACCACATACTTCACTCTATTGGGTTGATACCCCTTTTAAATGTGTAATTAACATTTTCACTACACAAAATTTGCAATATACTACAATATACTGCAAACAACATTTCTTTTATCATTACTTTCACTGTATATATAAATCAATGTTGTAATTAACCTAATTAACAATGCATAAGTCTAGGTACATTTGCAATATTCAATATACTGCAAACAACATTTCTTTTATCATTACTTTCACTGTATATATAAATCAATGTTGTAATTAACCTAATTAACAATGCATAAGTCTAGGTACATGAAGTATCAATTATATTTTAGCCTTTTGAGAACTAAAAATATCCTTTCGAGGGTAAGGGGAGAATTAGGGAAGATACAGATAAAAGGTCATGAAATGCTATAGGTAGGTACTTTACAAATCCTTTACTGTCAACATAGGAAGATTCAAAACGTATTCTCCTCTTGAATTGTTTGTAATTGTACTTCTAAGAAAAATGGACTTATATAAATCCAGAACATTTCTAACACATTCTTAATCAACATCGTCAGTTGCTAAACGGACATTTCAAAAGTTACGTTTTCCTATTAGATCCTGCCTTTGTCAACGATTTTTCGATTTCTCCTTAAGAACTAGGTGCATTTAATTACAAGTACTACAGTGTAACGTGCCTTATCTCACTTCTTGAAATAATGGCAGTTTATATTACAACATGCAAAAATGTTCAGTGTTTACGTCTTAAATATATTACAACATCCACTAACTAACATTAAGTTGCATCTGTTTGATTTTTATAAGGTAGGTAGTATTACATGTTTGGAAGTATGTAGAAGACGGAGTTTAGGACGCAGGCATGTTGCGTTGCTGCAGGAGGACAAGTCGAGTTATGAAATCGTAACAAGTATAATAATTAGTAATGGTAGTATAATATAAAGAACAGTTGCGAAGACAAATCTTCATAAATGCATGGCACATGTATTTGCTAAGTTATAATAAGTGGCACGTTATCTTTATCCTCGATATGGCCATACGCAGTTGCACCATTATTGTTGCTGTTGTTCAAATGACTAACGTTAACGTTGACAGGACGTGTCAATGAGACAGCTTCAGATGAAGAAACATCATGGAAGGAATAATTTACGGGATACCAATGGTGGTGCGAGCGGCGGCCATACGGGTTCACAACATGCGGTGCTTCGTTGAACTCTTCAAGTTCATCCGTCAAAGAAGTGTCGATATTCGAAGTAAGAAGGAAATATTGCTGGCTCCTTGTAGGCCACAGTAAATGCGTCATTACAGCAAAAGCTAAACAGTCAGCAGAGTACGTAATACCTGGACAAAGAAAAAACGTACAATGAGTATAGGAATATAACCTAACCTTACAATTCTGATTATCAATGCATGTCACGTAACGTACTGCTGCAATAAGATACAAAAATCGACATTTTAGTTATTTTACCTAACAGAAGCTTTTGTCGCCACAATGGAGAAACTTGCAGTGCAATGAGAGCAATAATTGGCAAATAGATAAACCAAACTAAAGCTGCTGCACCAAAATGTAGGAAGAAGTTGAGCTTATGAGGTTGATGTTCATGATCCATTGTGTCTTTCAATTCGTACAGAAACCAGATCATAATGATGGTTCTAACTATGAGAATCAGCCACCCGGGCCATGTTTGATATTCATCGATATCTTCTATAACATCCACCTCCGTCTAAAACCAATAAATGAGTTATTACTTACATATTCATAATCGTGGGGACAGGGTTTGAAGTAAACGAATTCCTTGTTGATTATAAGAACGTACCTGGTTCCAAACATAAAGCAGAATGTGCACTACGCCGTATATAGCCCAAATGGTAAAAATAAAAGGCTTGCTTGTCAACTCAGTACGAGTTACAGCCCAGCCTTTAGCAAGTACAAGTAGAATGAGCATAAAAATTGCCTGCAAATTAACAATTAATACAAGAATTAATTAATCTACATAATATACAAGTGTCATTATTATTCATTAAAAAATTATAGCAGTAAAGTAGGTGATTTAAATTCATACTCTAGCAAGAATATCCATGATGTCTCCAAAAACAGCAAGTTTGGGATATCCCACACCATCCAAAGAGAAAGTAAGAACATGAACCACATTGGATAACACCGCTGTTAGCTCCAAAGCAACACTTCCCGTGAATAATTTTGGCACAATATGCCTTTGACGTATGACAGCATGGACTTGAAGAGGAACAAGCACCAAGTAGCAAATAAAAAAGACTAGATATATCTCCACAGTGTCCTATAACGCATAAAAGACACCACATTACAAATTGCAATTTATACCTACATGCCAAGCCATAAAACTTATCTCATATATGTTTAATGACACAAGTTGTAATGCGAGACGGGTCTCAAAAATCGATCCGTGGCTCACACAGCTCTATTCTTCCACACAATATATCACACATAAATTGCTCTCCCGGGAAAGAGTTAAGTAATCATACCTGGCGATCAAAAGAAAATTGATACTCCAGAGGATTTTGATTTTTTGTGTATGGATTCCCATTGACTAGCCATATGTCGTAGTTTATGGAGGTGTAGTTACCACTGTGACGCCATTGGCATGTGGTTGAATCCAGATAACATGCAACCAAACTAACGTACCAAAATCTGTGGAAATGAACACATCATTGGCAACATTATTTCACAGGTTGACATTAGTAGGTATAATACAATGTACCTTAGACCTTAGACATACTATATAAGTACAGTAGCACAAAAATGGCTATAGTATATAAGTTATTAGAAAGGTCGACTTACTTGGCTTGATTCTTGTCTTTAATGGCGTAAGTAAACTGATGATCTTTTACTACACGCATGGGATTTGCTTCATCTTCACAAACAGCATTTTTAGGACAAGGAATCTTGCGGAGAAAATTCTCCTTTCCGTTGGGCGAACATTGAGCATTATATGACAAATTAGAAATGATCTCAAACATTTTCTGACAAGCTTCATCTCTATTTTCTACTTTACGATTCCTATAAAAATCGACGAAATAATTTCTTTCCAATACAACTAAAGTTCCTGGAAAACTTTGGGAGCTTTTCCCAAGTGGCAATTTGGCGTATGTGGAAGCTGCTTTAGTACTTTCCTTTGTAATACTTCGGTTACTGTTTCCAGGATTACTTGTACTACTTTTGGGGGCAGCAGAACCTTTATTGGAAGTAACGTAATTCGAAACAGTGCTTTTTAATTTCGGTTGATTCGTTGTACTTTGTGAAATGCTTGTTGTGGTTGAAACGTTGCTGGAATTTATTTTGATGTCCTTCCCGATCTCCCGTTTCATTATTTTCTTCATCATAACATTCGCAGTAATATCTTTACTGAAACTTGGTTGAACTTCGAATGGACTTGTGACATTGCCAAATATAAATCCTTGGGTATCATTTCTTTCTCCTATATCTGTTTTCTGGAAGCCAAACTTCGTTAGAAACAAGAAAAAAGTTTCTGTTTCCCATGTTCCTTCCACATGGAGAGCGTCACAGTAACATGAAAAATAGCACCAGTACAAAATACTGATTAAAGTACCAACTCTTAGTATAAAATTTTCTGTCTTCTTTTGCTGCCAACCTCCAACGGTCCCGAGATGAACATTTCGCAAGGCCATTACAATAATAATTATAGCTGCTGCCTTGTGTAATTTTACTCATTTTCTATTTCCTCATAACCTCAGTCCTAGTATCCAGATCAACTCTCAGTGTTTAGGAGAAACTATTTTATAACACAAATAAACCTTAAATTAACATTGTCAAATGATACACTTTATTTGGTAATGGTATTTTATTTACTTACAATGTTTCCAAACTAGGTTGACAAAAAATGCAGAATAAGTCATTGCTGTGTGCAACAATCTTCCATGAAAAGGTCACAAAATCATCGGTTCAGAATCGATCGCAAAGCGCAACCAGACACACGCCTAAAACGATAAATTAATAAATTAAAAACGGATTTAGTAGAACATCTACTACACAAAAACTGAGACCACGTGCACGTGAGAATTGTTGGTTAACTATGTAAGATATTGCAGTTTCGTTAACATTGCTATTAAACTCAAACCGCAAAAACTTCGGTACAAAAAATGTTCACCCTAAAGGACGCAGCTTACTTCGTCCAGCTAAAATACGTGGAAATACTTTAGGTATATCTGTTTCTGGTAGGATGACTAACTATAAGAGAGGAGTGCAAACTCTTTAGAACCATGTAACCACCAACACTCATTGGATGGAATTTGTAGACCACCATGCGACAGCGAGTTTTTTTCTACTGACGCAGATTGTGGATGGTTTTTGCGATATTACGTAAAGAGATTTATTCTCATCATACATAATTAGGTACTTTAGTGCACAGGCTAAAAATGCACTATTGCTACTAATAAAAGCAGGATAATCATTTGATGATCATTCCGACTACAACGCAGTTGCATTGCACGATAAAAATAGAGTAAGGTATAGTTACCTATGGCCTACCTACATCTACATTGCATCGGTCGGTATATATACCTAAAACCGAAGTAATTATCCGTAAGTAATTGTGACCCAAGTAATGTGAGTACTTGCTAAGTGTGTTAAAGTTCTAATAGAACTATATCTAGTACAACTGATACGTGGATTGTGCAACACACGTAAAAGCATAATTATTATGTCTGTGACTTCACCAACCTCATAATATGACTAGTACTAGTATTTATTTCTCACACAATAATTTTTTGTTTGATTTGACTGATTATTCGTTACACTTGCAATGATATACTATGCAATTCTTGTGAATGCAGCCGAATACATGTGTAAATACCACACTACAATATTATCACTACAGTCATATAGCCCCATTAAGTAAAGTACCAAGTTTACTTACAATATTAGGTAGTTCTTTGTGAATTACATACTATAAAATACTGCGCACATTCATACACTAGCTAGCAAGGCAGATTACATACGTACAATATGCAATATGCCTTGAAATAAAATCATTTGGTTTGGAAAACACATTTTTTGTGCTTGGCCATGTTCACGTGTAATTGTGTGATAACGCTATATATGATAGAAACTGCCTTATTCTTACTGAAGTACGTATTTCCTACTACTGATTCCTACAAAGTGCAAGATCACCGTATGTTCTTCGTACTAAAAGTACTTATTATATCATAGATTCACTCGGACTTATCTTAACATTACAAATAAAAATCTTTATATGCTGAAAAATCGCATGCTTACCAGTTACCACAGCTAAAAGGTGAGCTAGACTTTTGTCGAGACTGTACGATTAATCTCACTTAGCCTTAGCTGCAGTGTATCGTCTCAGAAGAAAAAGAGACCTTGAGAAGTCAAGACAATAATTCTCTTGTCATCCATTCATGTACTACATGTACCTATTTCTTGTAATGTTATTGGGGGTGCAATGTGCACGGCATTACTGATGCATAAAACAGAATGTGTACACATCAGAGTAGGTCTATAGGTCTATTGTCCATGAGTTGTACATTTCTACACTTATCTCTCCCTCTGAGTTTTGTGTCTCTGATGATGTGGACAGTACATAGTTGATTCCTTAATTATATACACATTCACATAATACAGTTCCTAATTCTAAGGCTATATAGGTAAGTAAATAGTGGAAATAGCATATATACACCCATATAAGTAATAGACAAAGTGATTAAGTAAATGATACACTGATGCACACGTCATGATGTACATGATGTAGGTAATAGTATCCTTTGGCTAAGTAGATCCTATTTTGCATTATATACCACAATAATTACATTAGTACATTAAGAATGTTTGTTTGCATAGCACTCCAGTATAACATTTCTGCTACACAGTCCGAGCAGCAATCCTCCTTTCCTTCCTGTTCCCATTGTATAGGTTAGTCTTAATTTTGTTTGATGTACCTCATCCTCAATAGTTCACTAGTTCCAAACCAGTTAACGTCATGTTTGCTGTGCTGTTCATTTGATCAATCCGTAACTTTATTTTGGGTCAGTCATTCAGCCAGAAAAATTTAGTATTAACTCCGATTCAAAGTGAAAGTGTGACTACTTTAATGATACTCATTCATGAGGTGTACTATAATAAAACCCGAAAGTTTTTCTACAGACCTATATCGTTCACAGATATATACGTGAAAAACAGTTGTTAAGAATTAACAGTTCTATCTAATGATCCAATCATAATTAAATATTAAGTACTACCAATCACTCACCACTTACTTCTTCGTCTGAACACTTTTGTTAATTTGTAAAATTCGAAAACAACCGATTCTGCAATTTGTAATTGTGATGCTTAAAAAAACTACTTGCAATAAAATAAAATAAATAACTAGTAAAAACTGCATTGCGCAAATCACAAATGCGCTAGCACATAGAAAATATTAACTGAAATAAGAGAAGTTTGTGACTTGACTGGTTTTCCACAGTCCAGTATATCCAGTTCCAGTGTTCAGAAGTTAGAAGGTCATTTAGTGGGAGAGTTGATAACACAATAAATA
>JABASD010005371.1:0-12585 GCA_019776165.1 Pogonognathellus flavescens | reverse complement strand
TGTTCCAAATTTTGAAGTGTATAAAATCCCAGAGAATCTACGTATCATTAGTATACAACAATTATGTGTACCAAATATGTATATACACGCATACCTATATACACCTACATATTACTATATTACTGTACGAAAACTTGATCATTTTATAATCTGCATATTATTATACCACAGCTAACTCTTGTGCAGAAATCATTACTGCACGCTAAACGCAACTACAATAGATATAATAAAAAAGATAAACAAGTGAGAGAACTGTTACTGTAATGGTCAAACAAAACTACCAAGCTTCAGTTTCCTCATAATAATAATATGAATTTTCCGTACATTTGCTTTCATCTTTGCCTGTTCCATATAAAATATACATGTGATATATATATTGGCATTTCGTAAGGACATAAATATAACGATAGTATTCTAACACATAGTAGGCAACGCGTAATAGTAATAACTATTTGCATAACTGTCTACTCTATGCACACTATAATATTTACTGATAGAAGTGATGAGACGAATAATAATATTTAGTTTACAAATTAAAGCTATGCCCACTACTAGCACTACATACCAGCAGTTAGTAATAGTGTGGTAGCATTTGTGAATTTGACATGATGATGATGATTACAAAGACAATAACAAACATGAGAGCAGTATTTTTATTTTATCGAGTCGAGTGCTGGTGCTATTAACTAGTAAATCTGCACTTGTACTGTATGTACAGTTTGTACAGTACACAGAGCTACGTAAAAGGAGAATAAAGGACTGTCTATGTCTCTGGCCACAAGATACCGAACTGAACACGCAACAACAACGCAGTCCACACGCTTATTTACAACAGTGCAGATCTGACCATCAACTCATCATCATCAAAAATTATCTTCATCGTCCATCTTTCAGATGTTTTGACCCTTTCAATCTGATCTGCAATGTATTCCAATAGATATCTTACTTTACATACCTACTTCTAACACTTTTCACTCCGCCAATATCAAAGTATCATCTAAGTCGTTCCTGTACTCACACAATAACCACTAATGGTAATTATTACTATCTGTAAATTAAACACGGTCACCTAGTACATCTTTTTTATTTTATCTTGGTCAAAGTATGCACACACACATAACAGTTGGTTTGGACTTAAGTATAACAATAATAACGCTGATATTGTGTGTGAACATGAGAGCATTCCCAAAGAGATTCAATTTTAATTGAGCTATATAGTTTACAGAACAGTGTGAATTGTGTGTGAGTGAGTTGAAGAAGACGTGTGTTATTAGTAGATGGAATGGAAAATTTAAATATTGTACTTACATGGTACTACTACTACTAGAACAGAAATTTCAAGCTAAACCAAATCGTATATAAGATTAGTAGTAGGTATATGTGAGTATAATGTATGTAAGGTCTGATAAAAACAATATAAAATTAACATTAACTAAATGATCGAATCATAGAGTTCATTGTAAATGGTTGAAGTACATGGCTGTAGTGTACGTGCATATACAGTGTTGGTATTCATTGTTACTTGTTAACATTAACGTTTTAAATACATATAAAGTTTGTTTTCAGAACATAAAATACTCTGTATATCTCTTTGTGTAGTAAATAACTAGGTAGTTTAATTGTATTCAATAGTCAGTGTATTCAAGTCATTATATGTGTCTAATGTGTAGTAATAAATTATTCATAAAACTGTCTATATAGATATTACTGACGATTGACACATAATAACAAACTTGTCAATGTGCATCTTACTCGTTAGCTACTTAACATCATCACATACAAATTATACCTTTTTTACACAAAACTTAGCAAACACTTAGCACGTTAGCGTTAGGATAAAGTAATGTAGCAGATATGCAATTACCTAATGCAATTAAACACCGTAGTGGTAAACTGCGATGTATAATACCTAAAGACCCTTTAATTTACGTAAATGTGTTTCTCAATAAGTAAACACCGCATACACTTACGGACAGCGGACAGGCATCTGCAAACAGTTTTGCTCAGGTTTACGTAAAAAATTACAACACACAGATGCATACTGTTTCAAAATGCACTATGCAATGCGACACTCTCTGGATATTCTTTGTGCCAGGCTACTTGTTATTACATCTTAAAAAATAACATTTCTTCAATCAAATTATTTTCTTTGTGCAAACGTGTTCACAAAAGTGCATAGTTTCTCTCCATTTTGTTCCTTGTGCAAATTGTGCATTGTGTTTCGTTTTGAATCTTTATATTCTGACTGATGGATCTTAAAACGTGTACAGTGATTGTTCCCATGTCAATTCCGTCAATGTTATCTTCCATGACTTCGGTTACTTCCAGTTATAGCATTCCTTACCCGATTCTGCCCTAAAGTCACTTACATTACCAAAATGTGTTTACTGAATTTCTAGGTGCACTCCTGGAATGATTATCTAGGTAAGCTCAAGTTGTAGCACTTTTTAACATGAATTATGAATAATTCATTATTTTTTCAAATTCCATCTTAAAAAGTCAACTTAAAAAGTATTATAACTAATTAATCGTATCGTTGAATGTATTCATTACAGGGAACTCCAAATTTTTCGTGAGACAAACAATCGTGGAAATTCCATTTCTTTGAACTCAACTTTTGAGATATAAATTTCTTGCGTTAAAAACGTTAAAAATGGACGTAGAAAGTAATCGTGTAGTCTTCATTGGCGGATCGAAAATCCATCCGTCATCTCAAATTTCATCAACGTCGAGAAAGAAGCCAAATAAAGAACATGAAAATAAGCAATCCTCCGAGTCTCATGGCTCACAGCGTTGCTACAGGATGTCCGATGTAGTACTTTCTCTAGGATTAATTTTGCCATTAGTAATTGGATTTTGGAGAGGAGTGTGGCAACTTATGGACATTTATAGTGAAAAATGGAATGTAGACCCATGGCTCTCGATAGGAACGGGCTACATCATCCCGTTTTGTCTGTATTGGTTTCAAGAGCCCTTAAAACGCACTGTAAATCCATCCCGAATGAATTTCGCTCTGTTTTACATTATTACTAGGTGTTTACTTCTCCTCCACTCTTTTGGTTCAGTTAACCAATGGAGAGGTCTTTGGCTACTTCTGGACTTGGAAACTGGAGTCGAAGGAACAAAAGGCGCATATTCAGCATTTGGTTCTTTGACAGTTGGCGTATTCTTCTCGGTCATTCTTAAAACATTTTGTAATGTTCTGGCTCCACCTCTCTGTGTTTTTGTTGATGAAGGCAACACAATCCATGATTGTCCACTTCGCTTTAAATCTGTGGTAGGTAATTAATGTCCGGAAATAATGCAATTTTCTTAAAATGAATGAAATCTATGTATTTCAATCTATCAATCTATACATTTCATACTCCATAATTATATTCTCCTGATACAGTGTAAAATTATCACCAACACAAGTTATATAACCATAAGAAAGCGATATCACGAAGTTTATGGGCCATAGATTTATTCATGCAAAGGTAGAGTGCTAGAAGATGTACCTATTACCTATGTATTAATAAATCTACACTATGAGCTAATGCTAGTGCTCCATCTTTCACCTATAGCCTATAGCATGTGATTCTTATGCAAAAAATGAGTTGGTTGACGTAAATGGGCTTCTAAGCTTTAAACTTTTCCAAAATGTTTTTAGAGATTTTTAATTGACAGTATAATTTGCAAGAACAGGACTTTTGTTATGTACTTATTTTATTACCAACGTTTATCTTTGATTTTCGACTATAAATGTCAAGTTTTATGGAAGTAGGAATTAATTATCTACGTCTATTCTTAATATAATCCTAATAGACATGTTTTTCTTGGCATACACTTTGTTTTAGTGAACTACACAGATCAATGTGTTCTGTAAGTAATTGCTTGTCATCTCATAGTAATCTGAATGAGCTGTACACATGTTCACATTATAAAAGCTGCTGTAGAGGAGTAAGTAGCATTTTTCTTATGCGTCAGTAAAACGTGAAGTTTATGACTACGGAACGATTACAGATGAATTTCTTATTTACTTATATGGTATACATTAAGGCATCATTTCAGTGCAGACTCTGTATGATGTCAATACGTTATGGTTTAGTTTTTTTGCATATTATTTCAATGAAATAATTAAGTAGCTTCTTCCTTTTTATTTATCTAATACATTCATTTGACCATTGACTCATATGTCTAATCTCATCTACTTGTTTAGTTCAAAGGTCTAATTCTAATCCAAGCATTAGGTGCAGAGAGTATGGAAAAATTAATACGGTAGCAGGGATTGGGTATTATCTGTCAGTATAGTACTAATAGTACTATGTATCTGTATAAAATGTGAATACAGTTAGACATGCTTGAGTTGACATGAAGATCTTAAGTGTCACAGTCATATCATGTGTCAATGTGTCATGTCAGGTGTCACGTAAAGGTGCAGGGTGTAATGCAGCTAATGTTACGTTGCAAACAGTGTAATGCTTACTAATGACTGCATTTTAATCACAAGCACGATTAGTCAGACCAGGAAGATTAATTGAAATATTTGCTTATTGTTAGCAAAATATGTACATGGATTTCGTGCTTGTGTGTGGAGAAAATTATTTCATTGTATTCTTTACTGAATATCCTACACTTTATGCCTATATCCATGAATATAAATGCCTATGATTATCCTATGAATATGAACTTTTAAAACTACATGAAAAATTGCATTCTAAATGGTGACACAAATGTATAGTAATTTATGTGCAAGTATTTAAAAAATTCGAAGCAATTACAGTGTAAACTTTTCGACTTTTTTCTGTTTATCATGTGGCAACAGAAGCTTTAATTTATGTAGAACTAATTTTTTATTTTAGCCTAGATCGGCCTTTCGCTATTTCTCGGACTGCTTTTTCTCTGTGGTGGTTGTCGCATCCTTTGTGGTGTGCTGCTGGCGAGGAGTGTGGAACTTAGCTGATATTTATTTGTACCCCGGAAAAGAAGATGAATTGAAGTCTGCATTAGCGTCACTGGTGAGTCAAACAAATTACACCATTCTCACAAATAGTCAAATTAAGATAGCAGTCAAATTACACACAGATGCAATAAATGGCTTATAGAATTAGAGCATTCGCCACTGTTACTACCACACAGACAAACGGAGCAATTATATTCAATTAAGATGGGAGCGCTTATTGTAGATTGTACTGTTATTATTACTGTAGCATTGTAATCATTTTATGTACCCATAAATTACTTTACTTTATCCAAATAATGCATTATTCATTAGTTAGTTGCTGCAGTCATGTAATATAGCGTTATATTTAGTGTCACTACCTATTCTTGACTTCACAGACTAATATAGTAAATGTGGTTTTGTATTTTACTACAATGATGTGTCTTGTGTTATTGTTCATGAGAAAAATTGATTTATGTATTGTAAATTGTGTATTAATAGATTTGTATGCAAACATAGCTTGAGCTTAAAGTGTAAATTGTTCTGCGTGTTAAGCTGCAACACAAGATATAATAGCGTTGGTCTTACTACAACAAAACATGGATCATGAAATCAACTTTGTTAAACTCTCAATTTCTTTAAATCAACAGGGTTTTGGCTATGTTCTTTGTTTCATAATGTTCATTGCTCAGCCTTCCATCTACAGATTGGAGAAAAGATTGAAAGGACTCGTCCGCTTGACTGTCATTGACATGGTGGTGTTTCTTCAGTTTGTTGGGTGCGTCTTTGCCTGGAGGGGACTGTGGAATTCTTATAATATCTTTATTGTATTCGGTAAGGTCAAAACCTAACCAATCTCTTGAGGTCATGGTTGTCTCATATATTATTGTTTCTTACAAGTCAACAAATGATAAAGATACTGAATGCAAACATAATATTACGGTATAATATTCAGAAATTGGTTGACTTAATGAATTATTGATCTGGCATGTGCGTAGATACATTAGGAACGAGTGAATGGGTAACCACAATAATTGGAGCTGCAGGAGCCACACTCTTTGGTTGTATCTCTTCCATAGTCGTTCGAGGAGTTACTATTGACGGAGAAACTGTTGATGATTGGACCATTCCATATATTTCTCTTCTTCAGGGTCAAATCTACAATGTGCCTTTTCCTGAGCCTTGGATCTGTCGATATTTGTGTACTACCCAGGTTAACAGTTCACCGTTTCTTATACTCACGCAACGTGTTATACATAATTCTAGTTATTTGAACGTTCCATGCTTTTAATGTTTTAGAAAATGAATGTTGGGAAAGATAAAGGAAGAAGTAAGGACAGAGTGCATGTAATCAGCAACTGTCACAAAGGAGATTATGATGGATCATCCATTCCCCTTAAAACGATAAACACAGATCTGAAGAATTCTGTACATCTTGAAGATGCACTTAAAGCGAAGCCCAACCGTTTCAGTGATCTGCCGAATATAGACAGTTCGTCTGAAGAGGAGTTAGGAATGAGAGCTTTAATGCTTCCTGATAATACTCCCGAGGAAGATACAATGCCTTCACATCACGAGGTTTAACTGTAACGCTTTCATTTATCTCACCCAATTAGTAGTTCAAAGACATGCGAATTTACTATTTGCCAATTGAAGCATATGCTTTAAAAGTCAGCACTAATAAGACATTTATTGGTAAAGAATAGAGAAATGGGACGTCAGAAATTACTTTTATACATCTTTCTAACTCAACCAGACAATAAATCGTTGGTTTCCTCTTCCTAATTAAAGTTGTCAGTTTGTCAGTCTGCGGGACCAATTAAATCCATGTTAATGAATCAAGCATTTACTTGTCAATTTACAGATGTAGATCTGTTCAAACTTTAAGCCTGCTCTTTCGGGCCTACAAATGAGTTGTGATTACAACAAATCGTCTTTGTGAAGTTGTAGCATTCTGTACTCATTTAAAAGTATCTGTAAACTATGGGCTGTATACTGTATATACTCCAAAGAGGGACAATGTCCATATTTATGATATAGATATTAATTTTATAGTTAAGGACCTAAACTATCTAATCTACTCGAATTAAGATGTAGCCAAAATTAATATAAAGGGACCAAGTCAAGAACAAAAATGACAAGTTACTAATGTTAATGAATTTTTGAAACTCTCTTCCCTTCTGCTTTAAATCCAACCACGTTGATACTCATTTATTATACTAGTACATATACATACAATACACATTAGGTAAAAAGTAATTCAATAGTGGTAGAATGAAAATGTAGAGAAGTCAATTAATATATCAAAGCATTCGCATACTTATTTGTATTATTATTATACAACAATAATTTAAATAGGTATTGTAGAGTAGTATATAATATACTTATCTTGAACACATGTATATCTGTATGCAATGTATTTTCATTCAACTTTTTACAACCATGTATGCAAGTGTAGAAGTAAGAATATGTAATGAATTGTGTATATAAAAGTGAGTATGGTATGGAATAAATATTGATATGGTTTGTATCGTAATCTCAAGTATCTCTTAATCTCAAGTACATTTTTTGGTTTTACAATTACAAGTATGCATAATAAAAAATTACAGAAAAAATTTAGTTAACTAAGTTTGATTTCCACTGCGATGCAAACTAAGTAGCAAATTCCGTCTTAAGTTCATCAAAGACTGTTCATGATATCCATAAAAAATAAAATGGATTGAATACTAATTTATTACCGATTTTCATATAGGTAGGTCATAGCCATAGCCTATGATCTTTAATAAATCATAAATCATAGGCGTGGTAGATTTATTTTATACATATATAACTCGTTGTATCTCTGACCATTCTATCTAGGTCCTATTCTTTTTCATGTCATAGTGGTGGTATGCATATTAATGGTACATAATTGCATGGAACAACAATTAGTACAGTACTGCCTATTCAGATGAAATGAAATACACAGAAAAGTGGTTTGAGAATAAGAAGAAACTGGATTACTTAACACGTAACATATATCGCATAATAGGCATTGAGACAATTAGCATAATACGATATTTTATGCAACAGCAATTACTATTATTATACTCCTGCTTTTGCTGTTCGATTTTGGGACTTTTCTCCCAAGTTGTTCTTGAAGAGTTATGTGGTGAATGAAAGGACAACTTGTTGTTTTTACTTTACAGCGTACTTTAACTGTTAACAGAAACGGAAAGCTTTAAGACCACTCTACACTGACACTGACACTACGCAGTCTTGATTCTTGAATACCAATATCACATTTCTCCGGTTAGCCTTCTGATTCTTTAATCTAATTGTAAAGAACTAGGCCTTGAAAGCTACTTAAATTACACCACAACCAACTGAAGAACATGAGCAGATATTTGTATAATGTGCTTGTAATGGAAAATACGTGTAAAAGGAAGGATGGTATTTACTACTTTACAAATGCGGATAAGTTAAGAGCTAAGATAGGTTGCAATCTGCAACACTAAACAGTCTCATGCATAGTTAGTGCATTGTAGATTATTTTAGCTAAGTACCAAGTAGTAATTATACATTCTGAGTCAGAACACAAAGTCTCAAACTGAAACTGAATGAATAAAGCAGTTTCTTATGCAAAATGTTTACAAACAGAAAGGACTACATGCTACAAGACACAGAAAACAGAAAGACTAGGAACACCAAAAATTCACCAATCCAATAAGCCTTTTATTGAGCCTGCTGTTCTTCAGCTGGCCCATATAACATCGATTACTTCTAATTGCATACATTATTTAAGTAAAATACCTATAACGTATACAGTACACACACATATACGCTAGTACAATTAATTAGAATTATTAGCAAACTTGATATTTGACATGAAATTTCTTTGTTGTAAATATTTATGAATGTCTACCTACATAAATTGCAGCCCCTTTTTAATTACAATAGTATGACTTTGGCAATATTTTCAGCAAGCTGCAAACTTTTGATGGTTCAGTGGAAATGTGTAGGTATATCTTGTATTTAATTCTAACTGCAAGTAAATTGCCAGCAGTTATAATTACCATAACCATTGCACAAAGAACAACGGGTAAAAATTATGTCTATTTAAATGCAAAAAAGACATAACATGTGGGTATGCCAAAAAGGGCTTATATTATAGGTTTACTTGTCACGGCATATTCTATTTCTCTACGTACGTATTACGGGTGTAAGAAATACAGTGTTCTTTACTAGGCATGTATAATTATTCCTTAACTCTAGCAAGCTGTAGGTTATTTGCTTCATTTGCATCTATACCGACAACGATGTGCGATGCAGACCGCAAATTTAATTGCACTCTGTAATGTGCAAGCTATTTAAAGATGCTGTATTTGTGTACAACGTTATATTTGACATAGCGTAATATATCGAGATTGAGAGAACTTCCCTCATTGTCTTCAACATTTTAAAAGATTAGTTTTCAAAGGATGCCCATGATTTTGATTTTGATCGTCTATAAATGATTATATAGCTCACATAAATTAAATGTGGCTGACATTTCATATAAATTAGGTAAAAACAAGTAATCTTGCTTGCTATATATATTAGTTGAAGGTGTCAGTTAAATAGTCGTTCCAGTACTTGAAAAATGGAAATATTAAAATATGAATTCATATACTGTACAACTTGATTAAGATTATACGCATTCAGTGCATAAAATATTACGTAGACTTTGAATACTTTTCTTTGCTATTCATAATTCATACTGTACATAACGAATTTTAGAATCCAGAACGATGTTGTACGAGCGAGAGTACCTTGTACACAATTATTCGACATTATTATTAATTCTAATATTAATTAGTCGCATTCATATGATGTACAGAGTAATCATTTAATTTTAATAGCTGGCCCAACCAAATTGCTTACAATTGCTGTCATTAGTATTATTAAGTGGGCTTGTGCAATTTGAAAGCTTAGAATGTTGATGGCGGACTAAAATAAACAGGCTAACTTGTCTTCATCAATGATATTAATCTTTAAGATTAAATTACCCATTTGATTCAAGTTGGCCGTGGATTAAAGACAATCTTTGAGACTGTAGTCTGAATACCATACAGACTGCGGATGAAACGTTATTTATAAAAATAAGATAGCAAAAAATAACTACAATTTGCATATAGCGTGCATTAACATTTTCTAGGATTAGTATAAGGTAAATTATTTACATGATATTAGATGCACCTATAATACAAGTAAAAATATTGTATGCAGAAGATCTACGTAGTTTTTTGACATGGAATGAAGCTTGCAGTTGTGACTCCGGTTGTGTAGACATTAATCATATTTCAGGGTCGTAATTATTGAGTTATAGTACGATGTGCCTATTTGTAATCAGAGGATGTTCACGGTATATGGATAAGAGGAGTATATGAGAATGTAAATGACATTACTGCTAGGCAGTGCCTGGAAATCAATGAGATGAGGAAGGGCGCACTATAATTATTATCTGTCTTCTTAATAGCATACAAGAGTACCTACCAACTCTGCATTTCAAAAGAGTGTGTGTACACAGATAATCTTGTACATACCATGCTTTCTCTCATTCTCTCTAAACGAGAGAATTTTACTAGAGAATGCACGTGAGTTGGTGAGAATTGTATGTATACATTGAATCCTGTAGCACAGTTACGTTCGGAATAGTCAGTTAGACAACACCCGGGTTAAACATACGAAAATAGCTCTTTTGAGGAGGATATGCATGTGTACGTTAACTTTACTAATGTTTTCTTCGGAGTAAAGAGACATAGTGATATTAGTTTATATTAGCATTAGACAAACATGTTAAAATGTAGTACAATAATATCTAGAAGCAAAATATACGTCGTATATTAGTATTGGTGCCTATTATGTTGTCTGAGTAAATAGTAAACACTTGCATGGTACTAATAACATATATATTTGTCCTAGTGGGTAAGTATTACACAGAGAAAAAAATTGATCTTGATACGTTCACTTGGTCTCATCTCATCGCAAGTCAAAGTCAGTCAGAGTCAGAATGACTCCTACAAACAGTTGTAACCCATTGCAAATAATATTACCTATCCGAACTTCTAGAATGGTTTAGAACTGTATAGCACAATATATTATTGCGTTCTGTGTGTCCCTGTGGTATTCTAGTTTTAGGTTTGTTGACGACGGTGCTTCAATTGCTTACTCTAGCATAGTATTGTGCACAACACGGGACCAAATGAAAAAGAGTAAGTGAATGCGACCACGACCAGGTCGGCCAAGTGCCAAATTTTTCTCAATAGAAAACAGCGTATTTGAGACGGGAGGCAACAAGTTCGGTTAGTTCGGAAGGAAACCAAGTCAGTAATTCACTGCTAGATCCCATTCTAATTGTATTATCTCACATAGAACGGAACACTTTGCCTTGCCTTGCTTTTCAAGCTTGCTCTAAATATCTTTGAAAGCACAACTATCTAATCCAGTTCTCATTGCTTCCATACAGCTTGACAGGGTAGGTGTTTATCTCCTCACAGTCCACCACTTTTATTTTAGGAATTGAAATCGTCGATTTCGAAGCTTAGTTCATTAAAACAGGTCGATTGTAATTAATTTGCATTAGGATGACTAATACCAACGGTCCTACAGTGCCTACAGTGCCTAACTGTCCTCCAGGAGCCACAATCGTCTCTTGTGAGTATGAAGTTTTTGGACAAGTTCAAGGTAATCTTTACAAGTCATAAATTGATACAGATAGCATATGCATACCTACATTAATCATTGTTAACCAATTTTTTGCAAACTAGGGTGTTACTACACTAAATTCGCTAAGGAAATAGCCGAGAAAGGAGGAATAGGTGGCTGGGTTAAAAACACAAGGGCAGGAACTATTGTGGGCAAACTTAATGGAACTATACCTAACGTTAAGGAAATGTAAGACAAAAACAACACAAGTAGAAATATCATACATAGTAATGGCTACACTGGGTACAGCGCGTATAGCTACAAATCATTTAAGGTATAAATTACTCAGTTTTTGTGTTATTTAATAAATTTCAAGGATCCAATGGTTAGCTACGACTGGAAGCCCTGGATGCAAAATTGAGAAGGTAGAATTGAAAAATTGGGAATTCATGGCGCAACAAGAATTCCGGAATTTCAGCGTAAGATTCTAAGTGGACGGTCTACTTGCCAATTCCACTATAGACACGAAATTCGTGTATTTCCATGCTACGTTGGAAAAGAATTCAGCCAGCAATTATGTTTGTCTTATATAACTTATCTTAATGTAATAATATTATAATGTATATAAACGCATAAAATGTACGTGTATGATTAATTATAGTTACGTATGAGCTAGGCGCTTAGCTTAGCACATAACATACCTTCAAATAAATGTATTTATT
Organism: Pogonognathellus flavescens; assembly: GCA_019776165.1. Lineage (NCBI taxonomy): Eukaryota > Metazoa > Arthropoda > Collembola > Entomobryomorpha > Tomoceridae > Pogonognathellus > Pogonognathellus flavescens. The sequence continues at coordinate 276 of JABASD010005371.1, read as the reverse complement.
CTCGAGAAAAGTATCAACTAAATATTTATTGCTAAAGATGAGCAAGTCTAAGTGATCTAACTATAATAACTCTTTAAGAGTCGCAGCATGCCAGAATGTTTAACCCGAAATGTTCAGTTATAATTCTGTATATTGTGTAAATAACTGTTCATTTTTGAATGTGTCCCGACTTTAAAATATGCGTAATATGTAGGGAATGCAATACCGTGGGGTTCTAGCAATACCGGTATTCGGTATTTTCGGTATTGAGGCCTTCGGTAATACCGGTATTAATAC
>JABASD010005370.1:0-12588 GCA_019776165.1 Pogonognathellus flavescens | reverse complement strand
TGGATGTCTTAGACACTCCGCGGCGGTAGCTCTTTTCGAAGGATCGAATGTAAGCATTGGCGTCAAAAATTCTGAGAAATCTTTCGCGTTCTTCTCACTCCATTCGTACTTCTCGTATAATACTTCGAAAAGTCGCCATTGCTTCAATTTTGTTTTATATGGCGCAGCTCTCATGCAAAAAACAAGTCGTAATGTAAAATGTGCAATGTTTAAATTGTGCTTAAATGTTTGCGAAGAGATGAATGGGTTAATAGAACAGTGCGAAAGAATGTCATTTTCATTGTAATCTGCTACTTGCCATTTTTGCTACCTTTTCTGTTAAAGAAGTCACGAAAACGTCTGTCTGTCTGTGACCGCCATAACTCACGAAAAGATGAAAAAAAATCGTTCAAACTTCTCACATATAATGTCTGTGTCACAAAAAAGGTCAAGTTCGTAAATGGAGTCAATTGGTCAACTCTTTCATATCTTTGATCTTTTTGAATAACTATTGCGTTAGCACAACCTCGACAATAAACTGTATTTTAAATACTGCTAAGTAATTTTATTTATGTTTGGAAGTGAAAACCGTCAAATTTGAAGACACCTGCTAATGTTTAAATATTTTGTGAAATGAGAAATGATTACGGAGTGTACTTACAACGGAGCATGCTTTATTTGAGTCTTCGCTAAACTAAGAAATGATGTGTTTAAATAAAATATATAGTAAGAAAAGTTATTCTGCTGCTAACTGATTTGAAAACCTTAATTAATAATATTATATTCTTGCACTACTTCATTACAGTTGATTATCCTTTAATGGGCGGCTGTAGTGGAAAACAGCAAAGGATAATCGTCGAAACACTTCAGGAAAATATCGCATTACGTATTCAAAATAAGAAACTCGAAGATGATCTTCACAAAAAAGAAATTGTTAGCTTACAAGAGCAAGTTCAAGACGAAAGGATTCAGAAGGTAATTTTAACTTTTCTTGCTCGATATTGATAAATTATACTTCACTTGTGGATGCAATATTTATTATGTTCTTCAACATTTACGTATATCCACACTATATTATATAAGAATACCTAAGAATGTTGTCAGTTCCCGTGTGTCTAAAAGAAATCCTCTAATAATGCCCAATACGTGTGCTAATATTAGCAATAATTTATAAAACAAATGTGAGTGCACGTATTTGTATTAAGTAAGCAAGTATGTAAGTGTGTACAATTATAAGAAAGCTGTGTGAGCCTATTTATAGATCAAACATACAACACGAAGCATAATTTCTTCCTGGAGTGAATTTGTTACTTGTACTTATTCAAAATGTTTTATGTAATGATTTGTTCAGCTTAACACATGCTATATAGCGAGTACTGAGTCAAAATGAATTATTATCGTTTGGTGGGAACATTAGCAACAGTGATGGTGTTTTGGTGCTCACGATTCATTCCTTCGGGGGCCTTTCTAAGTGCAAAAGTTCAACCGAGACATAAGGCAGCATTATATTCAAAATGTTTAATGTTCTGATTTCTTCAGCTCAGCACATGCTACAGTTTTGTTAGCTCAAGTGAATCCATAAGGTGCTTTCTTAAAAGCTGTGTAATGCTTTAAAATATAAAAGTAGGAATGAGTAGGTACGTAGACAACAAACACTTCAAAAAATTAAGAACAACTCCAATAAAAAGTAAATGGGAAGCTTTCTTTGACTTTTTAGTATGTGCTAGATCTGTACATACGTTCTTCACTTCTTATCTTGGTACTTTCTCCACATTACCTGCCACTCATTGGCCATATGAAATAAGAATTAACGTGCATTTCGAAACTTTGTAGTTTGAATGTCCTTTTTAACCAAAAAGTGCCTATAGATACTTCCTCTGGCAAATTCTATCACATAAAAATGTACATATTGATTTGTGCAAACATTTCTCTATGTTTCTTAAACCTTTCTGAATTTTTTAGTCGACGTTTCTCCAACAATTAGTCAGTCGGCAGTAAACATGTTCAGAATATTTACCAAAAACTGAATTGTTTAATTGCAGAATTGCATTAATCTATGATTGCTTTCATTTGACTGAGTGTGAAAATGAAATTAGGTGATGCTAGTCTACGCTTTTCCTGATTCAACTGATAATTGTGCGGAAGCTGTCAATAGTGTGCGAATCTCCGTATGGCTACCAATAATATAATAATAAATAATAATAATAGTCAATAAGGTAGTAAATTGTGTAAGGAAATAAATACTGTGCAAATAAATTTTGCTTTGGTACAAACAAACAGAACAATGGGGTGGTATATCCCGAGTATGTATTGTGAGAGTGAGCGCATGGAAACACAAATGCTCACGTTTGTTTTCAAGTTTCAAAGCGAATTACTAAATACATTTAATTAAAGGGCGGTTATTTATTTGTGTATTTGCTGCCAAAGAGAGTCTCTTGGATGACATGGTTTTCTAAGGCGCATTTTGCTCCTTTCATTTCAGTGTTTGAATCGGTGGAGTGATTGCAGAAAGCAGTAACACAATACAATTGAAATGATCCTTATTCTGTACTGCACAGCAGCGTGGCTTGTTCCAATAGACTTTAAAGAATATCAATTGCGTCGTCAAAAAAGGCGTCTTTCTTTGAACAGACCCTATTAGGGCTGTAAAAATAGACATGAAGCATATCACACTGTCTGCATCACTATGAATTCAGTACATTGTCCTAACACTCTCAATCTCAACAAAACAACCTGTGCTATTATGTTCAGGCAAAACCTTTGCAGGGCTTTCTCTTCCATCTTCTAGAAATATTAATCTTCCAGGGTTGCCAAAAAGGACCTAATTACAATGGAAATATGATAAAACATGTTTTAAGTACTATTTAGTTAACAATTAACCACAAAAATAATTAATTCGTAAAATTTTATTTCATAATCAGTGTATATGTGAGGAAAAACTACGGATGTACCAGCGTAGCACTAATGTTAGACTGGCAGCAATCCCGGCGGTCCACTCTGGTCCCATCACAGCGTCAGTGCCGTGTCTTCGCTTGTGTGTACCCCCTTTGGCTAATGAGTGTAAGCGAATCAAAGAAGAAGCTGAACAGAAGAGTACGAAACACGTCAAAAAATACACAACAAACAATAAATGTAAGTGAAACTTACCCAAAACCTGAAAGTTATCTACAGGCCACCGGTAGATATAATGCAGCTTCTCCGAGACAATCTCACTCTGTGGACGTCATATATGCTAGGAAAAGGTAATTTCAAGTTTTAATAGAATTAGTGCTCCGGCAAGTCATATGAGACAAGACCTGATTGATAGCTACATTAATATCAATGATGGTAATGGAATTTAACTATATTTGTGCACTTGCTGTTGTCAGTTCAATTTTTTATCCTCAAACGAAATGGACTTGTTTCTCTTTTTTAGAAATGGCGGAGGCAATGAAGAAAGTTGCCAGCTTGGATATGGAGCTGACTGTTGAGGAGCGAAATCTACTCTCAGTTGCTTATAAAAATGTAATTGGGGCTCGACGAGCTTCCTGGAGGATCATCTCTTCCATTGAGCAAAAGGAGGAAAGTAAGGGAGGAGAAGAAAAATTAGAGATGATACGCCAATATCGAGCTCAAGTAAGCAATAGAAATCTATGACATTTATGTGAAGTTGTATTTGTACTCCTTTCTCGTGTGCGGTATTCTGAAACAAAATTTTGATTGCAGGTCGAACAGGAATTGAAGGAAATCTGCTCGGACATCTTGAATGTGTTGGATAAACATCTCATCGCATGCGCTAGTACTGGAGAGTCTAAAGTGTTCTACTATAAGATGTGAGGCTTACACTTTCTTGCACAGCGCTCGCATTTTTGCAATTATTTTTCTTTCTTGTTTGTGTTGTGGACGTGTATTTTTGTAAATTGCTTTTTCAAATATAATGCCATTTGAACGTGTGTATTTTAATGCACTGCAGGGTGCAATAATATTTGCGTGGTTAACTATATTACATTTTTACAACAAATATTTTAATGTGGGGTCATATAGGAAAAGAGACTACCACCGCTACTTGGCTGAATTTGCTACTTCGGCTGATCGCAAAGAAGCTGCAGAAAATTCCTTGGTAGCATACAAGGCTGCCAGTGACATTGCAATGTCAGAGTTAGCTCCAACTCATCCCATCCGTCTTGGTTTGGCATTGAACTTTTCCGTATTCTATTACGAGATCTTGAACAGTGCTGATAGGGCATGTCGTCTTGCTAAAGCTGCATTCGACGATGCAATTGCTGAACTGGACACACTGTCTGAGGAGAGCTACAAGGACTCTACCCTCATAATGCAGCTTCTCCGAGACAATCTCACTCTGTGGACGTCAGATATGCAAGGAGAAGGTAATTTCAAGTTTAAATAGAATTGTTTTATTAAACGATTGTTTAATGATCCTAAAGGGTTCATGAAGATTGACTGAAATGTTAATTTGGTTTTTTAGGAGGAGATAGTGATGCGGCAGGGAAGGAGCCTCAACAAGATGTGGATGATGCAGACGTTTCGTAACTCGTCCCTCATCAACACATCATCTCATCTCAACACATGCAAACTAATTCCTCTCACACAATTATTTACCCGAACCAAAATTACCAATTAATTCATGAGGTGGTTTTAGCTACTGTATTTGTATTGTAAGCAAACATTTACCATTTTTCGGTCCCATATAAAAGAATCAGTCGTTTTCCGTTATACTTAATGCTTCAAAAATCTCCACATCGTATATATAATAAAGCATCGAATCGATTTATTAACTTATTTAACTTAATAAATTACCACAGTTTTCATTAAAATATTATTGTATGATACTTTTTCTCAAATAATTTGTTTTGACTTGCTGGAATAGGCTTTGTGAAGCTATGTATAGTAATTGACGGTACGGCTGAACCGGAGAAGGGTACTTTGTTGCTACTATCATGGTTTTGCATAAATTTCGTGTATGAATGTCAACTTTTAGTAGGCATTTTTTTTGTCCTCACAATTTCAATATCTAATTGTAGGCAAATTGTATACATGTGCTTTACCAATGAGCAGTTCACAAAGCCAGTGAAAATAGCTTGATTTTGTAGAAAACGGTCAAAGTTAGAGTCTCAATAATATTGAACGTGTACTGGAAATGTTGAGTCAGAAACTACGCAAATCTCATCAGTCGGGGATTTGAGTTTAAGTTTCTTGTCGTTGTTTACTCATTAAAATAGCTATACTATGACTGCACTTTGTGGTGATTCGTTCATTGTCTGTACATGTACTTTGCACACGATTTTCATGATGTGCATTTATGCTGTGCACTGGAGTCAAAGCAGTATGCCTCGTTCAGTTGACTGATCTAGATGTTTAAATTGGGAACCTAAGCTATGAAATGTACTATTGTGTACCAATAATCTAATAATTGTAATGCTGTAATTTAATACGTACTTGACTACTACAAACATACAGGTATTGTAATAAGTAAAATGTATGAGGGTTAAGTGGTGACAGCGACCACGTATCTTCCTCCAGTCAAAGTATTCACAATAATCCCCAAATTAAATATAAATATGGAGAGATTTTTCTTTTGATTAAATGGGACGTTTAATAGCAGTGTCGAGAAGGTGTGGCAGGCAAGTGACTTTAAACACATACAGCCGCACAACAATTCGCCGATCAGCTTCTCTTCCGTTGTGATGCTTGAGGTTTGTTTGTGGCGATATGACTGAAATATTAGTTGAGTGCATGTCATGGTTCACTAATTATAATGTGAAATAGTATCAATCAGAAAACTCTAAAGGCTTGTCATATTGGTTGGCTTTTGACATGACCTAATTTATTGTGAATTTAATGAAAATCCAGGACATTTTGTAATTTTTTGAATTCCGGTGTATGCATAAAATGTACTTTACATGCATATGCAACCAATAAGAATTAGACCAATTGATTCGCTTTCATGTTAGTTGAAATTATTATCACTTACTACTACTATACTAATAGTAATACTTATATAATATGTAATATAATCATAAGTGGTGATTAACCAAAAATGCTTGATCGTATGCGGACAACATTTCTGTGGTATATTGAGTGACTGAAGGCTTTCCTTTTTTTAGTTTAGTTTCTGTATTATTACTATTATTATCATTATTATTATCTATTATTATTATTGTTATTACATATTATTATCATTATTATTAATAATATTGTTAATATTATTATTATAGTAGTATTATTATCAATTACTTACTTATTATTACCTACCTAATACAACAACACTAAACAGTACAGTAATTTCTTGCACTTTTTCGTATAAAGTAAATAATTCTATGTACACACTTTACTATATACAGTACTAGACTAGAAATGAGTTGACTTAGAAGGGGGGGGGGCTCTGTTCTCCTTTCGCAAATTATGTACGAAAGGGTAGCTTTGCTTCCATATTATTGAATGAAAAGGTGTGGTGAGGATATGTGCAGAATGGTCACAAGTTGCTAACTTCAGAGTGTGTAACTGTAGAAGAGAGAAAAGTATAACCCCAGTCATGAAACAATGGCTACTCACTGTGTACATGACACACAAATTGGTTCGTCGGTGTATATGTGCAGTGCAGATTTTTGAAGAGCGGTAGTATGTATATGAAATTTTAGAAATACTACGACGGAGAGCTAAAAAAACAAATCCATTCCGCAAATTTTCTTCGATCAGAGAGATAAACAGCGACCGGGAAGTTTACTTACGCAAATTAATTGATACTGCTATGAATGTTAGGATAAATGTCTAGTGCATAAAATTAATATGTTAAGTGTGTTTGAAGTAGTCAATGATTTTGAGTCGATTAAACTTGAATTATACATTGTGTTGTTTATAAATTGTATGCAAGTTTTATCATTGTTTATGTTGCCGTATTACTGCTTTTCTATATAAACACCTTACTGAAATAATGTTAGGTCAGTAATAACACTCACTACTATACTATAAATATACTACAGCTGCATATTTAATATTACAGATAAATATTTACGTAAAAGTTGAGAAAGTTGTTTCATTCTGCAAATCGACTTGAATTATTCGAAACTGCACAGCATCCTTTAAAACCATCAAATATTATTGTCAACAAAATATAACAAAAAACTACATTTAAACATTAAAAAAGTGGAAAATAATAATGTATTATAATTGTGAGTAATATACACAATGATAATATTATGATGATTATTATACATATTACATAGGAATAATAATGTGTGACTGGATAAATTTACTCAGCTTTGTGGAAAAATTACTCATATTAGATTGATTGTCGTTAATGTGATGTGCGCATTTTGTAGATTGCTTTTGTGAGTCTGTTGTCTGTCTACAGGGTGCTTTTTGCTGTCCATGAGTTTTTCGATTAGCTGTTCACGATTCTTCTTCTATTAAACTAGAGGTACATTAACTGCCGGAGTAATATTTCATCATCATCTTATTACTATACAATTATACAACTGATATGAATTCTTGATTAATATGTGAATGTGTCCAGTTGTTTATTCTGTTATAGCTGAAGGCGAAAAACTTTTTTCAAGTCCAAAAGGCTTCAAAATATAAACTACCATTGAAGTTGTTGTAAAGTGACTATACTTCTTGACATGGAAGGCTTGTACTTTGTACCATTATACTACTATTACTGTAGATGTTTGTGTGAATGCAATAATGAAATTCTCTGTGGTTGCCATTTGCTAAACTATATTGATCTGTATTTGTAATAATTGTAAATGTAAATGTCACTTCATTATATTTGTTATTAATTGGCTATTGAAGGCATCACTGTATTAAAATTAATTACGAGTAATTATAGGTTTGTAAGTACATACACACTCATTCGTAAACTTATACAATATTATATGATAGTAGTAGCTAATTCATTCATGATGATGAAATTAAATCTGTGCATTGTTTGTATTGTATTATTACGTACAATAGAACATAGGATGTATGTACTGTATGTGTAGTTGACCGGAACTAGTGATGATGATGAGGATGTAGTGAAATGATGATAGTCTGATTCAAAACATTATAAACATGGTCAAGGTGGACCAGTACATACGTCAGTTGTGGCTGACGCCCGGAACACTGTACTCTGTTTGTATTGTACTGTAATCTGTAATGATTGGATAGTCGGTGAACCATGCAAGATAAACTTTCTGACCAGGCGGACACCTCATGTGATCACATGCTGAATCCTGTTGTCGGCTATTGCGTTGATTGATTGCCAACAATGCGTGGATTGAGTGCGAAATAAAATATTCCCAAAGTTTTTTTTTATTGTTTCGGTTCTACTTCAAAGATTTCATTTATTCAGTTGTCTAGTCTTGAATAATTCATCCCGTACTCTACAATTCCACAAACCATAATTTCACATTGCTAGTCATACAGTTCACCATAGTTTACGTTAAAATCCACCTATTTAGGTCATACAGTCATACATATCCTAATAATCTTATGTCATACATTGAAAATCTTACTCTTATTCATAATTCAAAAATAGTTGCACCCTGAGTAGGCCATGCATAGACTGACGGAAGTCTACTGATTAATTATAATAATACTTACGTTAGACACTTACTACTACATACATCATGTTCTTTAAAAACGTTTATAAAATGAGCAGGCTTTGGTTGCTCTACTCGTTCATGCAACAGTCATCATAATATGGAGGAGAGGACTAGGAGGACTGTCAATCAAAATGAAGAATCTCAAAAGTATTCTATGGAGGTTATCCGCAGAAACCCAGAAAAGCTCGGCTTCATTTACTGCCATCAGAGCTGTTATCTGGAGGAGCTGACGCGATTTTGTCCATGATTCTGTGTCTCTCCATGTTCGACAAGATTCCAGCAAGGCTGGTAGTTTTCTTTTTTGCACTCCCTTTAGGCGGTGCTTTCGCGGGAACTCGTCTCATAAAAGGTGTGCTGTCTTCCTCAAAGTCAAAATCCTTTGAACTTGCTGTTGTTCTGAAATACAGTATAATACATAATAAAATATACCGATTCATATTTCCCCATGTCCCATATAATAATACTGCTAATTATGCTAATCATCCAATATGAACTAAGTGTAAGCACTGTATACTCTTTCTTTCAATATAAAATAAAGTATTAATTACTCTTTAGGTACGTCCGGTTGTTCAGGTTTCGTTGTTAGCTTTTCTTCCTCATACGGATTTCTTCTCCCTGGGCATTGCCACTCAAGCTGAATGAATTTGCTTTTTGACAATTTTTGGTACATTTCCACAACTTCTTCTGGAAAGGGTGCCCATGCATTTCCATACTAAAAAACATTTAATTTAACCTTAGATTGAAATAACATTTTATCCACCAGAATTGAATAATAACATTCATTTGTTTCTCCTATTGTTTATTTTTACATAAGACAAGTTTTTACAAATACTTCCTGCTAGTAGTAGTGAATATTGATTTAAATGAGGTATTAATTAGAGCAGTACATACAATTATATCTCTGCATTGAATTTAATAATATTATTTTACACTCAATACCTACTACATAACTGTAATGACATTAAAGACTAACCAAACATAATCAAATAACAAAAAATCATGGAGAGCCAGAGCAGAAATGGACAAACTTCGGTAAATCATTCATGAAAACAATTTGTTCTTACGTTTTCATTGCACCCTGTTTTTCATAACCCTGTTCGCGATTTATTTACCTATACTGTGATTTGTCAAATCACATAATGTATATAACCCTATAATGTACAAAAATAACGGTCCCATAATATGACAAGTTAATGCATTGGGAGATGGGATTATCAAAACCAAGACAATACTATAATACTATTGTTGCTACATATAGTTCTAGTTCTTTTTAAGATATCTATAGAGTCTATTCTTGTACCTACATGGTTATAAGAATTAATTAGGCAATCACAATTTGTTACTGAAAACAGATAAATATCTATACTTTTTTGTATTGGTTATTTTCCCAAATTAAAAGGTTGTCATCAGTACTTTCTACTGCTAAACAGAATAGTGTTGGTTTTTATACTCCACAGTATAGATTCCAAAAGGTCCATTACAGTGACTGACAATGATAATACTTGAGACACGTAAGGAATGTTAATATTTAATGAGGGTACGAAACAAAGAAATTTTTCATCAGGTCATTTGTTGTTTCTGTTTCCGCTGCTAACAAATTAATGATTATGATACGATTGATGATAAAAGATAACTTATGACTTACACTGACTCCGGCTTTGGAAAACTCTTCTTCATCAGAGCACTCCGCGACGAAATCACTCATTTTCACACAAATGCAAGGTTCAATTTTTTTGCGTAACCCAAATATCCATTGTTATATTATCCATTGTTGTCCAGCTCAAATTTTCTGTAATGTAAACAAACGTAAACAACAAAAGTATTAATCTTAATTTATTACACATTATAAGTCCTAATTTAAAGTCAGTAGACATAATATATTCAATATTACATACCTGTTTTACCTATATTAAAAACAAATTCAGTTTATCAGACATCAGAACTCTTATTGAATTCAGCTGATTTAGAAGTGCGCATAAATAAATAGTTTATTGCTAAAATTAGTTGTTGTTATTTTTGTTCTGATGTTTGATCTAATAAAACTAAATCATAAAATATTATTGTATTTACAACGATGGAGACGATTGTAGATTGACATTGACAAACTAGCACTACTCATTAAATTTGCCAATTTTTGCTAGACTGGTGAAGTTAGAATAGAAGTTGTGCTTGTGCTTTTCATGTCTGATGTTAGTAAGATTGATGCTTGGTAAATCCCGCCAATGTCAATCCGATAAGTAATCATCAAGATAGCCGAACAGCTAATATTTAATATAGTTAGAACTTACCCGACATTACGACAAGTATAAATACAGTACCAATCAAATAATCTAAATCGGTATGATTAAATATTATTGTGAGCGTCGAGCGTGGATCCTTAGAGTGGAAATCAAACCAATAATTTTATGCTTTTCTTGTAAGGACTGATTTTTGCGTAGGAAGGTCCTAAGTCCATATTATGTTCCATTATGTTACACTACTCAAGTTTTGGCTGACTACTTAGCTAGCCTAATTTGTTTTTACTCTTCTAAATGTAAACGAATGATATTTCAAAAGTATAAGCAACACTTCAAAGTTATCCTGTGAAACAAGTATTTCGGTTTTTTGTTATGGTAAATGGAACCACCGAAACCAAAAAATATTTAGGAAAGGTAGGGGACCCAATCAACTTGCTCCCCACCAAGCCAACTTCGGCTTTGAGCAATGACTTTCTGAATGTCGAATGAAAACCATCGCATTAAAATCTCTACTCATGAACACATTGGTTTCGCCAGCATTGTAATGTATACATAATACGCAATAACATGCATTATAAATAATTGTATGAGGAAGAATCGGGAAACTAAGGAAAAGTCCAATTTAATTATAATATTTTATTTCATTTACCTGTTTTTGTTCAGACTTCGGATAACTTCGACTAAAGTGACCATTTTAATCGATCAGTAAAATTAACTTTTATATAAAGCTAAAGGGTTGACTTCAGTAGCAGCAGAGTAAAGAATCGAGTATGCCACTACTGTTGAATGCGGTTATAATATGTTCTGACGGTTTATATGAATAACGTAGTATGATATAATGTACTAGTCGTAAACCCAAACTCGGCGGTCAGCAATGAGCTAGTTACAGTAAATAAAATATAAACAAATTTCAATTTTTTGGATTGACTCAAATTTTTACTTAAATCTTTTCTTTTTAATTAAATAAATTTATTTATTACTCATTTTTTAATCCCATTTTTTCTCACTCGATTCTTTCTCAATTATTATTCAACTCAACAATTTTTCATAAGTTCAAACATTTTTTTCTGAACTTACTAAATTATTGCTAAATTGAGTAAAGTTTGACTTGGTTTAATTCAAATTTTTCTTAACGTCCATGTTGTCTTAATTGATTAAAAAAGCAGCGGACTTAATTTTTTTCTCTTATAATTCATTTTTTATTCAATTTTAATAATAGTTTTCCTTACTTTCAACTTCTTGTCAATTTAGACTGTAGAGTTTGGATTTAACGTTTTCTCCATTCCCCCTGAATAACTATTTTTGCAAAATTTTCAATTTCCATGAGCGGCAACCGACTGTGAGAGAGTCATACCATTTAAAAAATAATTGCATGGTATTTCGTCGAGTATGAAAACATTGCGCTTAAGATATGTTTTAATTACTCTTTATATTACTCTCATTAATTTGACATGTTAAGGTGGAGTAGAACAGTCAGGAGCCCACGACGGGAATCGACTTTATTTTGGCTGTTATTATTAAGGGTTTGCAATTTGCATTAGTATATATTAGATAGAGGTGGACCCGAACAAATTTTTTGTGTTCGGTTCGCTTCGGGGTGGTGTGATAAATAATTGTTCGGGTTCGGTTCGGAATTTTAGGGAAAAAATCGTTCGAGTTCTGTTCTAGACTAGCTTAAATACATAAATTTAGAATGAATTAATATCAATTGATATTTATTTACATTGGTTATTATTGATATTTATTTACATTGGTTATTATTGATATTTATTTACATTGGTTATTAT
>JABASD010005369.1:0-12590 GCA_019776165.1 Pogonognathellus flavescens | reverse complement strand
TGTGACGAAGAAAGGAGAATCCACGAGTGATTTTGTACTGTCAGGAACAAATTTGTTGCAAATACTACAATTTGTAATCGACAATACTGTACATTTCAGTACTTGGCTTGAATCGGAACATACCGATGGTAAGTTCATTGAGATTTTCGGGGAAGGTGGAACTTCTATTCCAGTTTCGTTCTCCATCATCCGACCGAAGTATTTTGTAATTCCCTATAAGAAAGAAAATAAGTTTAAATGATTTTTCTGTAATAACTTGAGATGCAAAACGACAAACTCTAACTTTGCAACTTTGTTAAAGAGAACATAATCATAATAATTTACATTTCTCTCTTTCGTAAACCAACCTTACATCCAGTTACATCTACATCCTTACTTTACTTCCAGAGCAGTATATTGTTTATTTATTTATTATAATTCTTTTAACATGATGTTGCTTCTTCTCTTTAGTTTATATTAACATTAATAAAATATTTTTTGTGCCAACGGAAATAATAAAAAATGAAATAATAAAAAAAATTGTAAATTAAAATGGCAATTATGTACTGTACTGCTACTGCTTCAAAAAGGATGTGGTGGTAAATCAATGACATTGACATAATAATTAAAAATAATTTAACTAAAACTAAAAGCATTGACTTGAATCCTGAATGAATGAAAAACTGATATGAATTTATATATACAATATATGCGATGTATTTTTATCCTTATTTCATTTCAACCGTTTAATTTTCCACACCTTAAGGGACACCGTAAATTATTATATCAAATAAATAATTACACTTTACGTGTACAATTTACAAACTGCAAATATTTACAAACAATCACCATAAAAGATACGCATTTTGTCGTTCTATATAATATGACTTCCATATTATAATATAACATAACATTGTCTTAAATGACAATTCGGCAGAGCGACAGCAAATCGTTCTTGCAATGATGTTAATGAAGTTTGAAATGTTTATAGTTCATAAAATGAACATGGAAAATGAAAAGAATATTTCCCTAATATTGTTTGCATGGCTAAGGTTTTATATCCTGTTTATGCCTTACACGGTGGAAATAATAAAAAAATGTTTTAATGACTGCACTTGCCATTATAAAAATATACATACGCTCAGCTATGGATCTAAAACAACATGAATACACACTCAATGTTATAATATCGTGTTCACTTTTTGACAGGTATGCATACTATGTATTACAAGGCCTACTCTGCTTACAAGGAACAAAATAATAATATCTCTATTAATAAAACATTATTTCTATGCCAGAGGATACTGCTTTATAATTCTAGAGATGATTTAAGTATCGAAATAAAACATCCCATGAGTAATTGATTCTATAAAATCACCCTTCCGTTGTTGCTGTTAATTATTCGCAACTACTTTTCTGTTTGTACTGTCTGACATTTCAAAAAGCAAATCTAATTTTGTTAATTGCATAGGAAAAAGGCAATCTTAAAATAGTACAATTTTTTGAGGTTGGAAAATTAGAACGAGGAACCAGTATATAAATAAAACAACATGCTGTTCCTGGCTGGCAAAATCAGTACTTCAATTTCAGCTGCAAATCAAGAATGTTACTTGTACAATAAGAGAGAGAAAAAGAAACAGAAGTGTTTTTGCATTTTTATTTTAGTATAGTTAATTATCATGTGTCTTTATACGGAAAATAGTAGAAAGTTTGTCATTTGTAATTTCATAGTGATGTTCCTAATAGTGCTATTATCCTTCTCACATTTGCATTACACAGTAAAAGCGTTTTCAGGAAGTGAGTTTTCTGATACGGATGCTAATAGTGTTCTATGGATGAAACACCTGAGCAAGCAATTAGCATTTCCCAAAGGTTTTATCATTTCCTTCACTTCGGGTGTTGAAATACCTCTATGGAAAGCGATCGGGGAAGCTCTCAGCTCTAAAGTAAAAATTCAACTTCCTTTCGAGTGTAAGTATTAACGCAACTTTTGAAAATAGTTAAAAGTGTTTTCAATTAAAGTGTTGTACGTGGGTAATTTTAAGTGATCTTTTTTAATAATTTTTTTAAGCCGTACACTAAAAAACATTGCGGTTTTTCAATTTAGGTTTTTAATTTTAATCTAGAGTTTAAAATATTTCAAAAGTTCATCACTTGAGTGTTTTGAGCAACAGGGCGTAACTACGTATGAGCTCACCGGGCTTGTGCCCCCCCCCCTCCCCCCCCCCCAAATTCCGGAAAAAGGGGATTTCAGACAAAATTTGCAGCCGAAGGCAGCAAATTTTGCCTTTTTTAGGTTTTCAGTCCCCCCTAAACGGCTGGAGCTCCGCCATTACGAATTTCTAGATACGGCCGGCCCGTTACGGGGATGCTCTGATAGAGAGGGGGTAGAGAGGTTTTAGGGGAAGGGCTCAAATCTAACATTTTTTTACAAACTTTTTTTAAATAACTCTTTTTCCTGATTCTGGGGAGGAGGACGGCTGAGCCTATAATACGTCCTATTACTAGGAAGCAATTTTTTCAAAAATTATTACTATCATTATCAATTCAAAAATGATATTGTACTACTTTCTACTTCAAGTTGTGTAGGTTTTAAATAACTTTTTTACTTCCAAAGTAGTCAATGTTTTACTTTTTCTCCTATTCTTCGAGTTATTGTAAAAAAATTGTGTTTTAACTCATTCTTTATGTTAAAGCTGGATTTAGCCCAATTTTGCGAGTTTAATTAGAAAAAGATGAAATAATAATTAGTATTTCTATTATTCTATTATCTACAATTAATTATTATAAACACAATTTTTTCAGTTGACCTGGGTAAATTGCCGATGGTGTCCTTCCGTCGAAGAAAATCCGATAATTTTGCACTGATGAATCCCTGGTTCGGTTCAGAAAAGAACAAAAGCAGAATAATCAAAAGAGAAGTCTTCAAAAATGAAACTGGCGAAAGTTACTGCTCAACTGGACAAAGACAGCGAATTAAAGTGCTGAAGAAGTTAGAGTCTACTCTCGATTCGATCGGAATGTCTGGAGAAGCTTGTCTGTTGCGAGCTATTTGTGAATTCCATGAATTAGACGCAGTCGATGCCTTTGGGTTGCTTGCTGAAATCGCTAAGCTTTTAATAAGGTGTGATAAAAATATTTATAACGTTCTTAAACGCAGCTTTGTTTTGTGAATAATCTTGTGTCTGAACTCTGAAGCAACGAATCGTCTGCTGTAACAGACTTTTTTAAAACAAATTTCCTATAATAATGCATACATTTCTAAAAAATTACGTTTTCCATTTTATACAACTTTAATTTCCTGTTTTGTTGAATATTTTATTAAAAATTAATGTTTTCCATCTTTACAGCATTAAGGACAAAAATGGAAATTGTCGACATCAATTTGTAATGGCGGAAGAGAACGGAAGAAAGCATCGATGCACGGAATACGTATCGGGCTGCAGTAAATCTTTGTTTCGATGGAAAGTTAATTATATTCCACATTTGTATAAGCAACGTTATTTTTCAAGAATTATGTAAAATTCTAAACGATTTTACTAAAACGAAACGTTTTAATCATCCAATAAACGCTAACGCTATTCAAATGTACTCTGAAAAAAACACGTGATAGCTATTTCAAATTATGAGCCAATCAGTGCCTCAGACGTCTAAATGGTTAATTCCTAATGTAAGAATGTAAATGTGTTCTAGTTTATTTATTTTGTAATTTCATGAATCAAGCTTAAAAAATGAACCAATAAAATATTTTTCGCATGAAACCTCAAAATGATTTTTTTCCATAAAGGATCCCTTCCCTTTTCTCAAAGTACAAATAATTTTAATTACTGCAATAAAAACACAGCAGGAGTTTTTTACTTTATTTGTAACAATTGTTTTATTATTTCCTCAAGTCAGTTGTAGTAAGTTAACAAGAATCAAAAATGTTGCTTCAGGGTAAAAATCATATTTCGTTGATGATGTTGACGGGCATTGATACATTTTTCCATTCCGTGGCAGAATTCCAGACTGGAGCGTAACAAATCAATGCTGCAATATCACTGTCAGGAAAAACGATTGTATTTACTTTTGTAGGTGGTAATTGCCCAACATTACGCACTAAAGTTGTTTTGATCAAATCTGTATTGAAAATACATTTATTAAAATTAGAAAGATTATCAAACAAAATATTATGGAGAATAAAATATATAAATCAACGATATAAGAACGAAAATAACAGACAGTTTTATAATTGGAGATATATGTTTTACCTTTTGTTACAAATTGTACGGTTCCATTTTTTCTTTGAAATGCATAAACTTCTCCTTTGGAGAAAAAGAAATGATTAGATGCACAAAACACTTCGACTTCTTCATTGACGAATATAGTTCCATTATTGTTTCCTAAAGTCAACCTTAGAATTTCCTCCGTTGAGATATTTTTGCTACTGAAGTTTACAACTGCAATATCAAAGAACGAAAAAGAAATAAGACCGTATTAATTAACCGGTAATCTTGACAAAATGATTCAATTAATGTTACCTGGAGTTTCATTGTTATAAAAGAAGTAAAATTCTTTTTGTATCCGTTCCTCATCCTCGGGTTCTCCCACAGAGCACACAAACATTCCTTCCCGGTGATGATGTCCTGTAGAAAATGCTGAGCACCCCGAAGGAACTCCCTCAATGTGACTTTCATCAGCCGTCTCGATGCAAGGATATTTTCTAGTTTTTGTACAGTGCTTTTGAATTTGGCATTCCATAATGGAAGAGCACATTGGAACCAAATACATTTCCGGTTTGTCAAAAGAATCCGTACAACAAAGAAATGATTTCAATGGTGAGTCAAAAGAAAATCTTAAATTCTTCTCTCCTATATGAAAAGTTGGCATTATTAAAAAAATGAATTTGATAATTACATTAATATTAAAATTAATTGTACGATTTTTGTTGGGTTTACCATAAGTTGTATATTCCCAGCGATGTAATTCTCTGTTTCCGAAAATAGTTCCACAAATTATTACAGAATGGTTCGCGAAGTTCTCTGGTTTTGAGATTTCAAACGAAGCGACGAAAGGAAATTGCCATGAATCGTTCTTTTCGTATTTTATCGTGGGGATGTAGCTTCCAGGTATGTCCAGATATATTTTTTCCCTTGATTCGCATTTAAACATTACAGGAGTATCTTCCTTTAAGGCAACTAACCTCCGAGCTGGAGTGACCCTAAATTCCTGACCTAAAAATTAACGTAAAAACGAATATTTTTATGCTGACAATATTTTAAAACTTCGTGTAAAAATTACAATTCATTTATTCTAAATTTACAGTTGGTTAACATTGCAAAATAATTTACTATCAATTTTCTATTTGTAGAGAAATTCCAATATTTTTCCGGGTTTACCTTTCGGAGGAAGGAGTAAAGTTCTAAATGCTCTGTTATTTGTGTTAGCATTGCAAATGTACAGTCCCCAAGGATCATTATATTTTGCAACATCAATTGTAAACCCTTTACTCGGGTTGTATACCAATGACGTATTGTCTGGATAAAATTGTCTCAATCCAGCCTGGAAATTGAATTGTACATTAACTCATTATATTATCATCCCTTCCATTGATATACCTTAAAAAACATTAAATGCTGTAAAAAAGTATTTCATAGTCAGTTAAAAACACACAGTTGAAAAATATTTGCGTCGATTTTTCCTTACTAATTTTTTCATAGGAATTAGAAAAGTTGTTTAAAATTAGAATTAATTTTTTTCACATGCTAGTTCTAAATTTTATATAATGATTTTGTGTTACACAGATATATACACATAGTGCTATACCTTTGTTTCATATTTTGCTAAGTACACTTGAGTGGTAGGATCTGTCACTCGACAGGGTAAAGTCACTTTTGAATTCTTTTTGCCATGCAGCATCGCCAATTCTGCTCTCACATTTGGTTTAATGTGCTCTAAAAACATTTCTTCGCCTGTGCAATTACAGAATAGAATATATATAATTAATTCTGGAAATTAGGTTAGTTATTTATTATTTATTATTTCAAGTTATTTACGGAGTTTAAAAATAGTATTGGATTTAAAGGGAATAAAATAAATAATATAAGTTATTAATTTTAGCATTATGTTATTAAGTTGAAGGGCGTATCTAGGATTGAAAGGATTGTGAAATTGTGGCACTCTGGAGGTTTTGGAAACTCAAGTGAAATAAATGAGCAAATTTGCTTGTTTTTTATTGCCGCTATTTCCGAAACCCAGGACGCCCAGGAGGGGGTTCAAAGCCAGTGAGCCCATATGGAGATACGCCCTTGTAACTACTTCAAAAATTAAACCATTGTTTATCATGGTGCAAACTAATTAAAAAATTCAACAATTCAATAATAAATAAATCCGTTGTTCCAATAATTACTCCTAATCATCTTTTATTAATATTAATTTGCATTAAAACTTGCACTTGTTGCAATAATTTACTATCAGTATCAATGACTATACCATACATGACCTTGGTTTTAAATAAGCATCAGTTACAAGGGCGTACCCCGGATTTCGGTTTGGTAGGGGCACGACCTAATTAAGTGGCATTTGGTGGGGGCACCACCGCCGAATACACCGAAAAAGAGCCTTCAGCTGCAAATAACCCATTTTTTCCGGAATTTGAAGGGGGCACCTGCCCCCAGTGCCCCCCTTTCGGTACGTCCTCGATCAGTTAATATTATTTATTGTTTGTAACAAACTACCTGGAACGAAAATATAGAAAAATACAGCTTTTCCATTATTGCCGATTCCTCTGCAGGTATAATTTCCTGTATTAGATTCTTTTACTCGAACTAAATGTATTTCAGCAATAAACTCGTATGTATCCGGATCATCGAAATTTTTAAATGTTCTTCTTGTCTCCGAAAATGAAAGCGTGTCCGGGTACTAACAATAACAATAGACATAAAAACTTAACTTATCTTTACTGCATTATATGATGAAATTTTTAACCAGATTAATAAATATTATTAAATATTAACCTAACACCATCCTCGTACTCTGTATGCAATCGACTTACCCCATCTCCATCGTAAGTCCATTCTACAGGATATTTTGCCAAACATTGGAGATACACAGTGGCATTTTCAGTTGAATTCTTGCCCAAAATTGAAAATGAATTCGGAGATTCATTAATGACAATTTCCTCCTTTTCTTGCGTATTACTACTTTTGTCAGTCTTCCATGAATTTGGCCGTGAAATGATCCTTGCTATTGGAGGAGATAAAATTGTTGCATTATCTTTGAGTCCTGAAAAGTTTATTTCCCTACAATTAATCAACTGCAGGAAATTGAACAATATTAAACATTTAATCAAAGTAATAGAATTGCTATTAAAAACTGGAGTAAATGAATTTTTTTGCATAATAATAATTGTGTTTCGAAATTAGCTGCAATAATTGTAATAGTTTTGTTTGCAATTGCAAACATGTATAAAATGATACGATTAAATATTTTTTAGTAGTGTTTTAAGACAGTTGAATTTAAGAAGTTGTATTATAACAAGCACCGAGCTAAAGCAGAAGGTATTGTTCTTTGTGTTAAAAAATTGCGTGTTTCTACTTTACTGATTGATGTTGTTGTATGGGAAAGGTAAGTTCCTCCATGAGGTCACCTTTTAACTTTATATTCATGAAATACTTTATTATACTTATCCAAATACTTCTGCATACTTCTATCTAGATAGGTATATAGAAATTGAACTTCTACAATATAATATAACTATAATGCACTTTAAAAATGGTTGTGCTCATCAGAAAATGTTAATGCTATGTAAATAAGGTATACAAGTACAAAGAAATGATGGAAACCTGTTTGGCAAGTTTTTCCATGATTCTCCATTATGGTATAATGGAAGTTCACACAATCTCCCATGTAAATAAAAACCTATATGAGAGAATTGTTAAAGTTTTCAAGGAAAACGGAGGAACATTGCGAAATGAATAGATGCAACAAGAATGCAGTATACACTTCAATAATATTTATTTTGTAAATAGTTTATTGCTATTTGACAGCATTATATAGATAAAATTGAATCAGAAGTTTACGATTTCAACATTAATTTATTCATTTAACTTATACAGTTTAATTTGAACATGCATCATTGGAAATTGTAGTAAAATCACCAATAGAAAAGTAAAACTTATAAATCGTGCAGGAGAGCACTCGAATTATTGTTTTCGCATTTGTGTACATGTAATGTAAGAATTGCACATAGATTACAATTACAATCTTAAATTGGTATTATGGTGAATACATATAGTAATAACAATTATTGCATCATATAATATATAGGGTTGATTGAAGATACGTACCAATGCATACAAATAAGTGCAGAAAATAATTGTAAAAGACAACTTGTAGATAATAATAATAATAAAGGAGAGAAATTACATTTTCATCGAGAGTTGTTGTTTAGAAAATTAATAATTTGTGACAAATTATTGAAAACAATTTCTAATTTAATATACTGAACAATATTTCTACTTACAATTTGTGATAGCGAGTTCGTTTCGTTTAATATTACTATTACTACTATACAACTGACTAATTTCTACATACTATATATATTATAATAATAGATCATAATAAATGAACATAAATTCATGTCAATCTGTATTTCTTAGCTTCATCTTCATCCATCAGATGAAAGATGTACAATTTTAAAATTATCACCACAAACTGCAGCTAACGATTTGTGCAGATTTTAAATCAATTCTCAATGAGGACGAGATTGATTTGTGAAAAGAGGCAATTAAGTGATTATCACATATATAATATATTAGTGTTTCTCCATAATAAGAATAATACACTACACACGTCTTATTAAAAGGAAACAGTTGAACTTAAATCAGGAACATTCTTAAAAATGAATCGCCGTAATTTAGCCAAATTCAGGATTTATATAAGGATTCGTTTGTGCTATACTTCGCTGGATCGCTCTTGTTTATTTACAAGCAAATTAGGTATTACTCCATCCGTCTTCAGTGAGGGTTTTATATTGCTGAAGAACAATTAATTCACTCCTTCAATCAATCATTCAGGATTTTTTTAGTGCAGTATGGTACTAATAGATTTATTGTTGCTTTTTGACTTTTTGATTTTTGGTTTTGATATTCTTGCTTCGTAATCGCCACATGTTTCTCATCATTGCAAACAACACTATAATTAAAATACAGAAATTAAGTCATTATGATTCTTAAAATACAATAAAACGAAAACATTCAAATTCATAATAATAAAAAGTAATTCAAGTAAAAGCTGATGATGGTGTGTAACATCATGAAAGAAAATGTTAATAATTATGGTTAGGTATATTGATTTGATTTTTTTTTGATGTTGCAAAAATAAATGATGGTTTCTAGTCTAACCTGGAAATGTTCCAAAGAGAAGGTACAACCTCATCAAAGCAGGGAAATAGAATGTTTGATTCCAATTGTTTGGAAGAGATATCGAGTATTTCCCAGTTTCCACAAAGTATGGTATGCATCTACACAAGCAAACAAAATTACGTAAATTTTTTTTACAAGTAAACATGTATTTATGCATTGTTTGAAGACGGACTAACCCGAAGATGACGGCAGTTTCACTAACGATACCGATAGGGTATAAGACTATCCAGGCACTGTAGCGGAGCCATGTAATGGCGTACACTTTGATATTAGCAATTTGGAGCATATAGAATGGGTAACGAATGATTTCAATTAAAGACCACGATAAGAATAACAGAAATACAGCTGAACTCGTTTGAATTCTGGGTTCAGGAACAATCATCCCAAATAAAATTAATCCTCGACCACAAATCTAAAAAAATAATCACACATAAGCATTGGGAAGTCACCTACATTTATCCGTATCTGGTTACATTTATACTCATTTTAAATTGTCTTACCTGAATTATCGCCATTGCCACTCCAGTTTTTGTGAAGCCAAATAACGGATGAAGGATTTCCAATAATTGTAATATCTGACAGTAGCACATGGCAAATCCTACTAGTTCAAACGCTCTGTGGGTTACTTCTACAAAAGAAAAAAACATATATAACATATATGAACAGAAATGAAAATTTTGTCTCAATTAAAAGATAACTAATGTAAGAACCATGATAAAATTGTATTGCAGTTTTTACCTGATCCTTCTCGCAGCCATCTAACTGAAAGTACTCCCACGATGTACAAGAACCTTTTATACAAACAATTATAAATTATTTTCACAATCACTATATAACAGAAATACGGGTTAATTAATATCACTATAAAGGTGTAATAAATATTTCATACCCAACAAATTGGAACATGTTGTATAAAAACAAATACACGTTTCTCAAGCTTTCAACTTTATAGCCATATTCTTGTTGTTGTAACTGGTTGAGCATATCTGGGTAATCTTTCATTACATCTTGTGGCAATTCATCTTCATCATCTGGGCTTCTCCATCGGTCGAAATCAACCTGACAAAAATTAAAAAGCAGCAAATTAAAGTGAATTAAATTATTTAATGCTTCCAATATAAATAATAATAAATAACGATAACGGAAAGTTTCAATTAATTATTACTTTTAGCCAAGCTGGTTTTTGATTAGTTGCAATAACTTTGGACCACCATCCGATCTCTTGCTTTTTTAACTGAATATCTATGTCTCTATCTAGAACCCGGTATGTACAACTCTGTAAAAGAATAAAAATTACAATTAATAATAGTAGCATGTCATACATAATTATTAAATGCGAGTAAAAAACAACCAGGAATATTGTACCTTTGCGTCAATATTATGGGGTAAATCCAGTTCGAAATGATATTCACTTTCTCCATGAGCTCCCCGTCCAGTGGAATCGAAAACAACTTTGTCATCCTCAAAGTGGATTCTTGGACTCTGTAAAAAACGATAATTAATAATAATTAATTAACCACTGCCAGCACACACCTTTCAATTACAAAATTTCTAATATTTAAAAAGTTGCAATTACCTGAGCATTTTTTATTTCAACACGAAGGCTTACGGTTTTTTCAGTTTGAGCCCAGTACACGAACGGACTTCTAATATGAACCCAGTCACTGCTACTAGTCATTTTCGATTCTACCGTTTGTGACTTTATGGTTGTCCAGCTCTGACAAGGAAAATTAACAAATAATTAAATTTTAGTTATTAGTTACATTTACCATGTAACATAAAAATGAATTTTAGCAAGTTGCAAAATACAACGCTGCGCAGCTCAATCAATGAAAATTCAGTACAGTCTTAATTTTCTTTAAAGTTCATTTATTTGTCGGGATATCCTATTCTAATACTTAAATTAATTACTTCTACAATTGACTTGCGAAACTGGCCGAACGAAGATCATATACCATCAAAAATTTGTTTATTGTAAAAGCAAACAAAATATTATTTTGTCAGGGTACGCAAAAATTATCTTGTGTGCACTTACATAATTTTACATAATGTGATATAATTGTATTCATTAAATTAATAATTACTGCTAAAAGTGCTAGCCGTTCTAAATCTAAATTTTGCTGTTCTAATCTCATGAATTTTCAACTTTCTGGAACTTTCGACATTTATAATTGAGACTTGCTGAGACTCTACAAAACTACAAAGAGAGCAAAAGCCAAAAAGAAATCAAAAACGGGAAAAGTAAGTGACTTCATTGTAAAAATTTAAATTGGCAAGTGTTTATTATTATAAATAGAATTATGACCAGAGTATTTAAAAAGTTAACTACTTTGCTTACCTGATAAACTCTTCAGCTGCAACTAGAACTAAGAAATACGCAACACATCAATTAAAGTATTTTTTGTGTTTAGCTCGATAATGGGAATGGGATAATGGGAATATTGTGATTATTTTTACATGAAAGAGTTAAACTGCAGGCGGGTTAATCTTGCGAAGCAGGGCAGGTGAATTTCCCATCCAATCCATCACCTTCGAGCTTAAATTCAGCCTCATATTAGCCGCGAAAATTCACGAATAATAATAATGGAAATCAACAGCCGCAACAACAACTAAAAAATGTCCTGTTTTACTTTTGTCTTTTCTTTGTGCGCGATTTTAATTGACAATTACATAACAAAATTAAAAATAATGCTTATTTAGTATTATTACACGTATTTTTCTGTTTAAATAGACCTTTGTCTTAACTGTGTTTGACGTTTGACGGGAGTTAAGTCTCTCAGAGGTCAGAGGTGGAAGAACACATTACACAGATCACACTTGTGTTTTAATACTTTTTATTTAGATGTTAGAAATTGTAATTTATTTCATAATCATTTATGTAATCAGTAATTTACGTTTTGTTTTGTTCTTCAACAAAATAATGGACTTGTGAAAATTCAATTTGTGAAACCTAATTACTAATTTTGTCTGTTGAATAGGTCGTCAAATAATCTGTGCCATTTACAATGAGCAGAATTTCCGGACATCCATTTGTTTACGATCCGATTTTCTTGGAGGATGATTCTCCCAACTCGGATTACGACGCAGATCCTTTAGATGATGATTCTGACAACTCGGATTGTGACGCCGTTCCTTTAGATGATGATTCTGACAACTCGGATTCTGACGCAGTGCCCTTAGATGATGATTCTGTCAACTCGGATTGTG
>JABASD010005368.1:0-12590 GCA_019776165.1 Pogonognathellus flavescens | reverse complement strand
TTTAGCATTCTTTTCCCCATGTTAATTCCCATAAGAAAAATTTCATTTGGGGGTTAAATATTTTTGAATTTTTTACTACATATATGAAATGGCTTTTAGAGCAGCTGGTAATTTTACTGTGAGGTAGACATGGTCTAAGCATCACGTGTGCAAAGTTTCATTACGATACGATTTTTACACTTCTGGTGGTTCCCTTGTAAGTGCAAAAAAATCAATTCAAATAAAAAATGGTTGAGTTAAGGCAATGTGGTTATCTAAGTAAGAAAAAATATAATTACTCACGAAATCATTATAATATGCATCAACAATTGTGCTTGGATCTACACAAGAGGTAGTTTCGTAAACAGGTGGTCCATTCCATCCCCAGCCTATACCTTTTTCATTTTCGGCTTCCTCTCTTTTTTGAAAGAATGGACGACGACTAAGACGACCATGTGGTCCTGATTTTCTATTTGGACCCTTATCACTTCCTAAAGTCTGAACGACTAAAGCACCCAAAATGAAAACCCCCAACAGTTTCATTTTGATGATTATTTCTGAATTGTTTCAGAAATCTGCTAGATGATTCCCATAGCAGCTCGTATGAGGACTTGTACAAGTTTAAAGCAGTCCCTGTAATTTATATGCAAAATATTAGTAAGCTTGTTCAGCCATTTTACATAGCTACCGTAAGTATAGTGAATGTATGCAGGGCAAAGATCTATTCTAAGTGAAACCTTTCATCCTTTATTAACCGCTATGAAAATATTATTTATAGCACCCATTATTACAATTCTTAAGGTGGTATTGCTATTGAAACCATCCATTTATTTCACGGCAAACGGCATCAACTACTGTACTTCGTAAAAACACGCACCTGAAAATTTTGTTTTGGTCTGAATTTATGCGACTCCTTCTTTTACCGCTTCCAGCTGTGAAAGACAGATTGTTCTAATGCCACTTTAACTAACGATAAGTATTACTTTAATTCTGAATGTAGTAGTATAAAGTAGATATAATTTTTCTATTCGATAAGCACGATAAACATAGAAACTTAAAAACTTATTGAATGAAATTGTGTGTATCTAAAATACGTAGGCTTAAAACTGAAATTGCATATCTCCCTTTGTTAGGTGGACGGGCATCCCTTATATTCAAATATGGTTTCATTTAAATAAAAGTTTTCCTTTTTTACGCTTATTTGCAAATAACTACTCTCTGGTATTAATTGTATCTTTACAAAATCTACTTCGGTATGTACTAGTACTAACCTCGGGAGTTCTAAGTTATTTTATTCAATAATTTAAACCTTAAAGGATAATTACAAGTTACAATTGGAAAACATGGGCGAATTTTAGACTTTATGTAGTTTTATAAAATATATACCTAGATTTAATAGTATATGAATGTAGCACGACATAAGTAGGGATACTTTGCGTTCCTACAATAAATTACTCAACATAAAAACACAAATTAATAACAATGTTCAGCTTTTTCGTCAGCAAGATTAACAGACTATTCATTTAAGAATCAATTTGTTTCTCCAAAAGAGAAGAATGTCCTTCTCAGCCAAATTTGCTGTCTGACCATCTGTTTCCGGAGAAAGAGGGACTTCGGTTCCATCCGTTTGTTGGCGGTTGTCCCCATCCGGTGGCATTATTGGACCACCCATTTCCATTAGGGTAGTTTTGGAATGGATGTGGATAGGGTCCCTGATATGGACTATTGCATTGTAAAAGTTGCAGCTGACTTAGAGGAATTCCATATTGTTGGGCCGCTGCCACGAAAGCTGCAACTGCTTCTGGGGAAGCATAAGGTCGAGTTGTGGCCAATTCGAGATCACCATATAGACCGTCGTTACACAAATACGAAATCGCGTAAGTTGAGTTGTCAGTTGCCAAAAGATACTGCACTTGGTTGACTGCCATCAAATTTCAATAAATACATTGTTAATATTTATTCTGATTTAATTATGGATGGCATAAATCCATATTATTAGCAGCCATCCAATTTTATTTTTTCCCAGAGAAGAAAAGTTATGAATTACAGATATAATCGTGTCAAATTTTGATTGTCAGAAACGCAAAGTTGTGTAAAATTTAAATGAGAACAGTAATAAAATAATTATATAAAACTCTTCATACAGTATTTTACGGGTTCTAATTTCTACCGTAAATTAAAAAATCCAGTCATGCCTCAGGTAATATTAAAATTGAATCGATATGAATTTTTTTTTGTAATTACCGTATCCAGCAAAAACATCAACTCCTAATGCTTCGTCATACGTTGAAGGGTGTGTGTCAATAGGGCATTCGAATCTACTTGTAGTTGTATTCAGAATGCAATCTTGTTGGAATGCCACACCATACCCAGTGGTGATAATGGCACTGTCAGGTAACGAAGCGATTTGAGTTGGACACATTTGGTTCAACTCATCTTGGCTGGCGATAGGACGTCCAATCAAAATTCTTGCGAGCAAACTGTACCCATAAATTGTGTCTCCCGTCCAGTACCAAAGTCTCGGTCGGCTAAACTGTAAATAATTAAGAAAGTGCAACCATGTTGATTATATAGCGTTTATTTTATTGCTGAAATATTTGTGAGAAAATTCAAAAAATGAAATAATATGAATAAAGACAAATAACACAAAGAACTATTCAACATTTTGCAATATCCTTTCACTGTGTTTGTTTAATGCAACATGTAAAATTTATCAACATCAAAATCCAAAGTATTTAGTTTTTTATAAACAAACATAGAAAATAAAATAAAAATTGAAATTATTGCATTATGGTAGTGTATTTGGTATTGTTCATGAGAAAAAAATGTAACTTACAAAATCAAGATCAAAATTTGGGGAAACAATTGTACTAGGATCTACACAAGAGACAGTTTCATAAGCGGGTGGTCCATTCCATCCCCAACCGCCGCCTTTTTCATTTGTTTCTACTTGTTGTCTTTTTTGTGGTGATGGACCTCTTCGAGGACCACTCTGTGTTCCAGATTTTCTGTGTGACCCCTTATTTCCTAAAATCTGAACGAACAAAACACAGATACAAATAAAAATCCCAACAATTTTCATTTTGATAAATCTCTTTGAAATGTTTCAAAAATGGTTTAGTTGTTCTCCCTTGTGGCTCGGATAATGATTTGTTCAATTTCAAGCAATTCATCTCCTTTATATACCTACGAAATATGAAAGCAAATTTTCGTTGTAATTATACAGTTTGATGAGCATTTGAGGTAATGCTAAGCTGGTGTATTATGTTAGGCTTCTCATCCCTTATTTACCGTTACGATATTATTTAGAGAAGCGGTTGTAACTGTTCCTAAGGCGGTATTATTATTAAAACAACGAAAATCTAAATCTTACCTATGTATTTTATTTTTAAATTCTCAGGGTGAATCTGGTAATACAAACGTCCGATTGTATCATAAATACTATGAATCACCAAATGAGCTAAAATACACATCCGCTAAATTCATTTTCATTTTGATAATTGATAAATAAAATTATGTTAGTTAGTTAGTCTTTATGTTTTTTAAATTTATTTCTACTAATATATTCCAACTCTTATATTTTAAACGCTTACTGTGCTTGATGAATTCTAACCCGAATTCATCACAAATTAATAAAAGTATTAATGTAAAGCCTTTGCATATTGAATCCCATGTTCAACCCAATAATACACATATTTATTGGAAATGTTTTTACAATTATCAATTATAAATGACTATAAATATATTACAAAATAAAAACATTGATTCTTCGATGCTGAAATTTAACTGCATAATGGCTTTAGCAGCATCCTTTAACAACATTGCACTTTTGCGCATTTAAGGACGCACTACCACTATAAGAAAATTTAAAACTAACAATTTTATGGTACGAATTGAATTCTTTTTGCAGTGAATGCTTCTATAATCAATTCACGAGTAAAATGCTAATTGATGACTAATTAATTGGTAAATCTTGTAGTTATAAAGTGGAAGTTTCAAACTTCACGAAGGATTCGACTGGATAACTTTATTTTAGAACTTAACCTCATTTTCAATTTAAGCTCAGTAATTCGGATACCTTTGAATGATTGAGTTATTCTGTGACCAGACAGGCGGACAGACAAACACGAATATAAACATCTGCGATGTCTAATAAATTATAAACATTAGTCACAATTAGTATAACATCTATTTATTTTTCGGAGGTGTCTGTAGTAAATATGGAAATCAATGTTCAGGCTTTTTTAGAATAAATTACATTCTGATTCGATTGAGAATTTTTTAATACGCCGCGTACCGATTTTTGATTTATAATAGAAATGTGTAAATAAGTACAGTTGGCTTTAAGTAATAAACTCTGGTTTAAGATTTGTTTTTTGTATTAGATTTCAAACATCTGGCTTTTTTACTCCTGCATTCTCCACCATAATATCCGTATTGATTGTCGCAACAGTGATTGACACCTCTCTCGGGTCCATTAATTTTTCCCGTACAGAGATAATCGCATCTATGTGCGTGCCTCACAGGATCTGTCATTTATTTTACAATTACAAACAAGTGATTATTTTACACCTTTAACATTTATATATTTGTTCTCATAAAAAAATGAAAGTGCAAATATGATATGAGTAACTTGTAAATTGAATGCCATTGTGATCGGTCTTTTTAAATTTACATTATGTTATTTAAAATTGTACATAATTGTAATAAACTCTCTTACCTCCAGATTTTGTCCAAGCTGAACCGAAAAGACATATCGTCAACAAAATAAATGTTAGAGAGATTTGCATGTTGTTAGTCTTTTCGAATGGATACTTCTACAGTCTTTTATTTCCTGTGTAAACAAAGAAAGAATATTTTCAATCTTTATTTACATAATTTTTTCTCCTAACTCCAAAACTAATAATTATCAACTTGTGGTCTATTTATTATAATTTATTTAAACAATTGTTTACTGCTAATAATGCTGACATTTTCATATTACGAAATGTACTTTCCATTTGCTCTAAACTTTTTTCTCACATACATTTTTGGCTTGCCATAATGTTGTTTATACACCTGGTTAATTTTCTTATAAATTGACGACTGTTACTGCGCGAAAATTAAATTAACAAATTCATTTTTGTATGTATGGTAATTGTAATATTATATATTGTGTTTGCTAAAACAAGAGTGTAAATACTCATTATGGTCTCATCCATCATAATATTGATAATATACTTTAAATATCAAAGAAATTAAGTGTGAAATAGACTTACTTATATAAAAAAATTACTATTCAAAAGTAAATCTCGAACAGTGGTGGCTTCGATATTGTTTAGTTGTACTATGGGCAATGATTTTGCACCAGTAAAAGTTTGGCGTCAAACAAAAAATCTTTAAATTGCCACGTAGGAATGTCCCTATAGTATATAGTAAACTATATTTTTTAATGTTCCCATTCTTCCTTGTGGTGTAAACTTATTAATTACTATAATTACTACTTTACAACTTAGCTAAATTAACTAGCCATTTAGTAATGTTTGTACAAGCAAGAATTTAGAGCTACATTCTTTCTCTACTTTATTACATCCTTTTAATAATAGTTTATGTACTATAAAAACAATTCTGGGTTACAATTAAAGGACTCTGCTAATTCCTAATTTAATTTAATTTCAGCTTCTGAGCTAAAAGTAGCTATAAAATTCTGACACAATAAAAATGTGTACTGTTACTCGCGATTGGTCTGCGGAGCCTCACTTATGCAAGTAATAAAATATGAAGGTCTTCGTTTAACTTTTACAGTTCCTTTGGAAGAGAAATAGCTACGAATTTTTCACTTGATTCAAAGTTTTCATTTCAAATTGTAATCTTAAAATTTGCTTATACATTACAACTCATTTGGAAATAAACACAGTGTACAATTTAATTTTCTTTCAAAGCATAACAAATATTATATTTGTAGAGCAATAGTTGGACAGATTTCCTTTACCTATAAGTGAAAAATAAATGGCAAAATTGTCCATTGCTACTTTTGAGAATTAACATTGCAAGATACAGAATTTCCAGTTTTTGCACCTGTGAATTTGTAACTAAAAATGTTATTAAAAATATTGGTACGTCAACCCGAGTAATAGGTATGGTCAATTGATGTTATTACCATAGGTTAATGATTAATGCGTTTCGTTCATTTGGAAAATTTATTTACGTTGATGTTGCATTGCAAATTCCTACTAATTATTAAAAGAACTCTTAATAATGTTGCATATATTTATTATTATGATTTGGTGGGTAGATTTGTTATGTATGGAAATGTTATATAGGAACTGCTAGTTTGTAAACATCATTTATTTGTGAATAGCTGCCTTTACAAGAGTAAAAATCGTTAAGGTTACATATATGTACCTAAATATGAAATACTACATCATTTTCGAAACGCGAGACATCACAAGTGTTTTATTATAAATAAATCTGAGCGCAACAGACATTGCATAAATTCAAATTCGTAAGTATAATGAAACCACTGTTTACACAAGATTTCTTAAAGTAAGATTTCAATGATAAACTCGCATTGGGTTTACATTTAGATATGATTGCATATGGAAAGACGCAATCATTAAATACTACTACACTATTAACTTAATTAAAGGTGAATTTGTATAAAGCATGAAATATAAATGCACTGCAAAATAGATACCTATATTATATTGATACTTGTAAATCAAAATAATTTACAACACATGAAATAGATTTTAGCAGTAAAGTCATTTAAGCGGGCCAGACAATCCCACCAAAAGTTTGTGCCCTTATTTAATAGGAAAGCCTAAAAGTTACTTTATTAGATCATGTCCCTCAAACATAAACTTTTGTTAGGCTATTGTATTTGTATGTACTGAATTATTTAATATTGTCTCAGTATGTACCATAACACGCTCACGGATACCTGAACCGCCTGATTTTGCTTTGTAAAACTATTGTTTACTAATAATGTGTAATGTACCTGCGAGAGTTCATCTCTGTGTCAGTCATTTTGATAATTTTAAAATATTCAATGTGATCAAAAAACGAGTTTTTATCAAAAATTGAGTTATATTTCGCAGAAAGTATTTACTAATGGCGTAAAAGTTTTGATTCAATATACCTATTCTTTACTTTTTCCACGTTAATTTTTAATTGGTTTCGTTTCGTTATTTCTTTATAACGTATCTCTTACGAAATAATATTTGAAAACTTCGATTTGCATAAAGGCGGGAACTACACTGTAAGGTATTATATCGCTAATTAGGCATATACCTACTAATTTTTGTCTTTGACTTGTATAACTAAACTCGGGTACACATGCTAAAAGATGTGTATACTTAAATGTACTAAGTTGGTATCCAGTCCAATACCCACCTTTCACTACTACTACTACAATTAAAATCTATTATTGATAAGGTATAAGAATGTGTACTGTACTTGCCCTCACACAAAAACCTACTAATCTTTGCCTTCCTTTTGTATAACTATACCAGGTAACATGCTATAGGATATGTTTACTTAAATGTTTTAAGTTGGCAACCAGTCCAATAACTAACAATATGATATGTAATGTGGGAAACTTATTCTATGGGCAAATGGCTCGCAATAAATTCAATTCAAGTACTTATCTACTATTTCCATCTTGATGTAAACATTCTTTCATAAAATCTGAGCTTATACCCTAAACGTTTGCTAAAAAGTATTTAGGTTGTGAAATGTATATGGATGTACGATGTTACATTAAAAAGTCCTTTTTAATGTAACTCACTCATATATTCATTAAAAACCTGTAGAGTAAGAACATATTTCATATTATAAGCAATTCAGATGGGAAAGATAGTGGAGTAAATATTATTTTCTGAAGCGATTCCTTAAGACAACTCTATGTTGCCGAGAATATTAAATAAATACAATTCAATTCAAAGTACTTATCTACTATTTACATCTGTCTGCCAGTATGTCGCAACATAGAGTTGTCTTAAGTTACATGTAAACGTATAAGTACTTTTGACCTCAATCAAGTGTTTGGACGAAGACAATAGCATTACTACATCATGAAAATCGTTTATTGCCATATATAAACAAGCAGTAAAAATTCTATTCTACATCATTTCCTTTTAATACAGCAATTGTTAAGCACCGCTAGTTTTTTTCGGTCCTAATCATTAAGTTCAGAACATTCTATTCTATCCAAAGGTTAAGCTATCAGATACAAACTTTGCTTGACAAACCCTGCACGGGATTGGAGAATCTTTCGACTTCCTTCATTCCGAAGGGTACGATTAATGTATGTACACAAAAACGAATTCTCAAAAACGTATTAATATTGACATTAGGCTAGTATAATAGGAAAACAAAGCTTATCTGCAAACAGTTTCAAAATTACAAAATCAAAAAGGATATTTTGCAGCTCTAAACTTATTTCTTTTAGTAAAATATTGAAGTGAATCCAATATCAGCGGGGTTATCATGCTGCACAAATACATGATATGGGCCATAAAATTGTACTCGTTGGTTTATTGTAAAACCGGATTTTCCCCTTA
Source organism: Pogonognathellus flavescens (assembly GCA_019776165.1). Taxonomy (NCBI): domain Eukaryota; kingdom Metazoa; phylum Arthropoda; class Collembola; order Entomobryomorpha; family Tomoceridae; genus Pogonognathellus; species Pogonognathellus flavescens. Next base: position 4,068 of record JABASD010005368.1, on the reverse strand, counting down.
CGACTGGCACTTTTACAAGAAGGCAAATCATGTTCCAGCCATATGTTCTACAACACGAAAAAAGTGGAAGCGGGTTATGTTCATCATGGGATTGGGGAACCTATTGTTCACCCTTCTGTGTATGCTACGTTTTCTCAGCAAATTGATCAGCGCATCTTCGTCAATTTTGGAAATGGGGAAATTCGTGCCACAGATTTTAGCTATCATAACCTTGTGTCTGGGATTGACGTGTACTGTGTCCATGTTGAGAGACATCGAAGAGCCATCCAATCTCAGCAACCTCGGCCTACAAGTTGACACCTTTTTGGATGGTAATACATTAAAATTAAAAAAAAAAATTTAAAAATTTAAATTAAATAAATTTAATTTAATTTTAAAAATGTGTCACATGTATTTAAATGAAAAATAGAAATATTCAAGAACGAGCGAAAGGCATTTAAACCAAGCAGATTATATGGCATTGCTGGTTTGGGGATCTCTCTCCTTATTGCTGGATCCATGGTCGTTGGATTTCTTTTTGGGTTGTATGCAGCTGTCAATCCCAAAAGAGTATATGGCATTACAATTCGATATGTCATGGCAGAAGCTTTGGGATTGCCAACCTCGTATGCGGACTACCTTCTGTTTCGACTGGTTGTAGGTCTGTGGATTGTCCTGGTAGCAATTCAACTGCTCTCCCCACTTTTATTTTATTTCGTGACTACAATAATATTTCTACAATTCACTCAATTCTGGCTCTCATTTTTTGAACAACTGGAAACACACGATGAACGCGTAAATTTGGCGTACCGAATGTTGTCCCTCTCAACTCAAGAGGTGACTCGACATGCTGTGTTGGTGACTCCTGCATTAATATTCACAGGGCAATTGCTGATAGTCCTCAGCTTTTTCGGAACTGTTAAATTGTATGGGATTGTAACTATGCCCACCTATTTAATTCTGCCGGCATTCGTCATTATTTCTGTTAGCGTGGTTGGGTTGATGATTCCACAAGCATCAAACTTGCATACAAAATCAGCAGGATTGGTAAAGAAGTGGAAAATGTCTAAGGTTAATTCTGTGGGAAAATTCGCCAATAGTTGGCGACCAATATCTATAAAAATCGGTGCGTTCTTTGAATTGAAAGACGGAACGACAGTCACCTTCATGAGGATTGCACTTGATAATACAATTGATTTGCTTCTGACAGTCCGATAGCTTTCATTTAATACCGTAATTGGATAGTAGCACAAAAATGCATTGCATAATTTATAGTTCCTAATGATAGTTTATAGTTTTTAACATCTCACATTTCACACAATAAAGTTTGAATAATTTAATGAGCTATGTATGTAGTATGTACGTGGTAATTCATTCATTGTAATTCCATATAAAATATAATATTGTTATGTCTAAAAATAATATCAATTTAGTGTAAGGTGTGTAGTGGTTTTCAAGTAAGCCGTGATATCGGTGGGGTGGTTGGGGGTGGTGGTATGCTAGGGGCATGGTAACCCAAATACGTATGTACTCTCTAAAACAAACGCTAAGGTGGACATAATATGCGCAGATTACATAATGGGCATCTATAGGTAGAATCGATAAAATGGTTCTGGGTAGAAAATGAAAGCTCATTCATTGAGTTATTCAAAATCTGCAGGCAGTCTGAACATTTTATTTTCATCAGCAAATAGTTCACCTGGTTTTATATCTTGAGTGCGTATCTAGAAATTTGTAATGGGAGGGGAGAATGGTTCGAGTCGTATGAAGGGGGATTCAGAGGCCAAAAACGATAAAATTTGCATACAATAAAAGCAGAGTGTTGAACTGATATTCTGTTAGCAGCAGAATTACATACATTATGGGCATACTTTTAGTTTGTGAAACGTTGTATCAGTCAGTGTAGGGATTTCATATTGATTCTTTTTGTCACTATATTTTACTTTCAGCTTTTTCAATACCAATTTTATTAAAGCAAAGCTTCTTTTTTTTAAAAGTATACAGTTCGTTTTAGCTAATAATCCCAATGGACCCAAATTAACATGTGATACTAGCATAATTAACTGCGGATTTTATTGATCAAGGTTATTTACAATTCAAATTACATTATGTTCTCTACATACGAAAATAGCAATCATCAAACATAAATATACTTGATAACTCTATACAAAGATGGGACACATAATAACTGTGTTGAATCTATGCATGTTCATTCAGAAGTATCTGAGTAACTACGAGCATCTTTTGCAACTCCTTTGACCATGATGCGTACAATTATTTTACAAATATAGTACGTCCAAATGAAATGCAAAAATTGTAAAGAAAATAACATGCCCAGACAAATGGCATACGATGGAAAAATATTGAAGTCTCCCTTAGTCCTATAAAAACCAGAATAAATAAGAAAAGGAAAAATTATGAGCCTCGTCAAAATCCAAGCGAAGGTAAACAGTCCGAAAACGAAACTGCTGGCATGTTGGTGCGATATGTAGCTTGAGATAATTTAAGAAAAATATCCAGAAAATCATGTAAAAGTAAAACCAGTGATCCAATTCGAGTTAGATTGGATACATAAGAAAGGGATAGAAGTCCTAGGGCTGCAATGTGGTGTACCATGTACTGCCAATCATCTTTCCTTTTATCTTCATTAATATGGATAATCACCTGGGACAAAGCAAAACTCAAACTGGTCATGTAGTACCACTTAATAGAATTCGGCAAATTCTGCAAATTTTACAGAGTAAATCATTATAAAACATAATTTAAAAATTAAGTACAATACAATTAAATTATTAAATACGAATACATTTTGAAATTTAAACTATTTAAATTTAAATTCAGCAAACAAAAATGAAGTACTAAATTTTTAAACTTTTAAATTACATATAAAACAAAATTTCAAATAAAACAATGACAAACAATTTAAAAAAATATAGTCTGCATTAAAAAATGAATACCTGATTCGGATAATCAGTCCAACATTCTTCAACATCCCAAAACCAGCTTTTATCCCAAAGAATGTAAAATCCGCAACAACTGGTGCCGACGTACCAACAAAATGCCCATGATGTTTCAGCAAACTTAGAAAGGTCTGATTGACGTTGAAATTGAATTCTTTTTCTTAACCATTGCTCGACTGTCCGAATTTCCACACCTTCACATTTTGCGAGTTCTTTTAATTTCTCATGATCTTTGATCAACTTTTCTCTGTGATGTTTGAAAGCCTCCTCAAAAGTGTGATTGTGATTTTTCCACTCTGATTTATCTTTCAGTCCAAGATCCTTCCCGAGTGGCGAGTGGGATTGTAATTTTGGTCGTTACCACATGTTTCACCAAGAAAATAATGACGGTCAAAGGAATAGTATACAAAAAATGTCCTATAACAGGAAGGTTAATTTTATTTTCTGAATCTTTCCATACCTGCTGAAAATTCCCAGCTGGAAACTAAAAATTGTCAAAACATAACCAATGCAAAAAATTCAAAACTTCAGTGAACATTTTCAAAACTCAAAAACAAAACTATTTACGCCTTTGTAATACTAGATACTAGAATGGTTCTTCGGAGTATCAAATGACGCTAGACGCTACTTACTTTTGAGGCAGTCACTAAAGTGAAAGGACAGATTTATCCTGCAAAAATGTGAGTTTTATTTTATATCAACGAGGAAAATAAATGCAAAATTGTAACAAATATCAATCTGGTTAAAATATTCGTTGCCTGTATGAAAATAGCTTTATAATTTTATAGGTAGACAGTAATTTATAATTATATAAAGCAATCAGGAAAAATAATTTCACATTTAAATGGAGGCACCAAAATCTATATAGAATATTTGCTATTATCTTGTAAATAAAACAATTAAAGGTTATTTATTGACTAGAAATTTGATTACCAATGTCCAACAGATTATTGCAAATTAAGTTAACCAATTAATTTTTCCGACACCCTAATCATCATTATTTCTGGATTTTTGTGCCGTAAACTGTGTTGGCCGTGAAATATTTCAATGAAATATATTAGGGTGAAAAATTTGCAACTTTTCCAATTTTTCCAACTCAATTTTCGTTGAAAAATGAAAAATTTGAAAA